>JAZGTJ010005945.1:0-23203 GCA_036877575.1 Botia almorhae
ACCTATTGACAGATTTAATCAGATATATAATTCTAACTATTCTTTATGATGTGTGTTACATTCGGCTCTTTGTCTTCACAAATAATTGCATGAAAACGAGCGAGTGCGAAAGTCAGGCACACCATAACACACATTCACCATAACACACATTCACCATAACACACATTCACCATAACAACAACAAATTGTTGTTGCGTAGTTGTGATGTCAGGCAAACACCCTTCAAATGCAATTATGCATTTAGCAGACACATTTACCTAAAGCGACTTAAGCTGCAAGTCGCTTTTGATCAGTATGTGTGTTACCACAGAATCGAACCCGCAACGCTTTGCCCACGTTTCCTTTCCAGCTGAGCCACAGGTACACAAATCAGTGTCATTTCTCCCCAGCAACTTTCTGCTCTCCCACTAAATAGCATTTATTCTTAGCCACTAAGTACACAGTACACAGTCTGTCTCACATCACTACAGTCACCTGTGAAGGTATAATGGCACTTCGTATACCGCCATCCATACTCTCCTTTCTACCTCCATCCTTTCCTTCATGTGGCAATCAATTCATCCACCCACCACTTGTCTATCAACTTTAGGTCATGGCTGTGTAATTATGCGTTCTCAGCCTCTCTGTAGGATGGAGTAGGCGAAACCGCACAGAGAGGAAGCGTCTTCTAATATCACGCATTAGCAAGAGCATCTTAATTTAACGGCACAGTGCAGACGTTGTTGCTGCATTCGCGAAGCGTTCCTGAATGTTTTCGTACCCTCTCAGGCAGCTGTAAACCACCTGACTCATTTTTAAGAGGTTGGCATTTATGTGTGCGTATAACAACAACCATGTCTTTTAAAATTCATATATGACAGCGGAAGAATTCTTGGTTAAATAATTCTTCCGCGCAGATTTGCGGCGTCTGTCTCTCTTTAAAATGGCATTCACAACATTGCAAAAGCAGAAGCAATGAGTTTGATACAACCTGACAAGTTATTTTATGTTATTTTAATTACATGTATTTGTGTTTACAGTGCTGCTTGAAAGTTTGTTAACCTTTCACATTATCTGTGTTTCTGCATAAATGTAAGATTTTCACAGCGGTCGTAAAACAGATTTTATCTTTATTGTGGTGTATCTTCATTGTGAACCATTGAATTGTGAACAGACGCATCTTTGATGTATCTTCATATAAAACATTTTATTGTGAAACCAAGGCGACCCCCCCATCCCATAATATAACAGCCCTTGTGAGAAACTGCTTCTTTTCTCCTCAATGTTAAAAGCCACTGATGTGTTTAGTAATAGATTAGATGCTATAAAATGCTTATTGGTCCCTTGATGTCCTTATCATCAATTGAGTTAAGTCTCTCTTTGTGGAGACTTTTGTACAAGCTTTGTTTATTGGTCCCTCATGGTCCAGTCATTACCTAATTACTTCCTCAAAGACTTAATGCGTAATGAATGTGAGTCATGGAATTAAGCTGAGCTGAGGGTAAAGAGAGAAGCTCATTGGCTGGTTGAGCTGTCTGTCATGTTCTGTTTTAGTTTTAATTGGTTGATGTCATGTTAATCAAGCGCACGTGTGTGGTTCATGTTATGGGGACCAAATGTCCTCACAAGTATAGTAATACCAATAAATTCTAACCTTTTGGGGACATTTTTAGGTCCCCATGAGGAAACAAGTTTTATAAGTCATACAGAATTATCTATTTAGAAAATCTAAAAGGGGGGTAGAATAAACTGTTTGTAAAAATGGTTTATAAAAACCATTACGTCTATGGAATGTCCCTGTTAAACATGAAAACCCCTCTTGTGTGTGTGTGTGTGTGTTGTTTTGCTATAGATTGTACATTTATAAATGGGAATTGGGAAATTGTCTATTGAAGTGGACTTCCTGAGATCTTCCTGGGAAAAGTGAGAATATGGAATTGGAAATATTGACCCAGTCTTCAGCCCTGGAAAGTGTCTTGCTTTGATGGGGACAAAGCGAGAACAAAAACTGGCCCCTAAATGGTTATTGATTAATGTTGCTCTGGGAGACAGTGGCTGCTCGTCTGTGCTTTGTAGTTATTATATTGTGCGCTTTGCAATAGCCCTCTGTTTCCATTAAAGTGACTTCCTGCTACAATGCAACTAGTCATTTATTTACCATTTGACCAACTGGGTTTCAGCCAGCACACACACACACACACACAAACAAACAAACACAAAACACATACAGTCTGTTCACATTGTGTTTTGTTGGGTGAAACAGTTCCTACAGTACACACTTATTATTTATAACTGTTCATAAGGCAGAGCGGGAACACACTGTACTTACTTAGAAACTGTGTTTCTGGAAAAATGTTTTAGTAATTGAAAGCCGTTGTTCTCTGGATGATACGCCTCATTCTGAGTTAACATGATGAGAGCTGAGCTCCACCTTTGGCATACACCCTCTCTCCTGTCTATCTAACAGGCTTATGGTTTGCTTTTAGGGGACGAAATGGATGTGATTTGACTTGGACTTATGATTTTGCATCCACATGAACAGGTTGAGCACATGTGTGTTGAGGAGTTACTAACTGACAGTAGCAAAATACTCATTTTTACAGTTATCTTTAAAAAACGCTTCCCAGCTAACAGGAAGCGTTTTGAGAACACTGGCTGACATTTTCTAAACGTTCTCTGAAAGTTATCAAAAAAGTTCTTGCAGTAACTTCAGTAGAATGTTTTATTAACACTGTATAACATATGTGAAAAACATTTGAGTGGTTCTTAAGTTGGTAGTGGAACGTTTTAAAAATGAGTAGCGTTCTTAAAACCAAGTAATGATGCTAAAAAACTGGTCATTTTGAACGCTCCTTTAACATTAAAAATAACATTTTTTATTATTTTGTTACTTGATAGAAACATCACGGAAGCATTCTTACAACCTCAAACCAAGATCTATGTGTGTGTGCGTGCGTATGTGTGCTCCTGGAAGTAAAGGCATGTATTGCTTTCATTTATCTAACATCTATTGACCAGATACAAAACTACAACACCCTTGTGTACAGTATTAACTGGTCTGGGGAGTACTGGTCATGACCATGAAGTGGAGGATAAGATAAGATAAACAGAGAGTGGAATGACCCAGTAAACCCGTCTGTATCTTTGTTTGTGCTGGGCTTAAGCTGTTGGCACTGTTGCACGGAATCCGTATGATGTGTTTGCCTGTGTGTGTGTGTGTGTGTGTGTGTTGAAAGCTGAACTGATAAACGGGACTCTGTCTTATCACACAGACAGATGATGAGATGTGAGCCATTTCTGCACCAGCTTGATGGTAAAATGAAAGCAGGCAGGGAGAAGGGGACATGTCATTGAAGATCTGAGTCAACAAGTCCATCACTTTCCTTTTTCTCTTTGTTTCCTCGTTCTCATTTTCTGTTTCATCTTTGCGAGATGTTGATGGGTAGGAAATTGAGCTGCAGCTGGTCAGAGTTGTTTGGGAAATATTTCTGCCCTAGTTTGTGTTGTCGGGTGAGGTTGTGGTGTTAGGATATATTTTTAAAAATATATTTTTTAACAAATGTTCTTTTTTTAACAGTTTAGAATAAAATAAACTCATCAAAACTATAAAATAACACAAATGTAACTTTAAAAATGTTTTCTTGACATTTTATCACCCAGTTACCTGAGGAATCATCCTGAGAATGTTTTTTAAGGGTTTTGGTGGAGTTCCTCTTTATCCTGCACTCTTTGTAGCTGCTGTTTCTTCATTATTTGGTCCAAGTCATCCCTTTTAAAAATATTTTATAAAATTAAATTTTTATCTACAATAATAACTTTAAATATTGAAGCAAACATTTCAGTCATGTGTCTCCAAACTTTTGACCGCTTGTGTATGTGCTGTAGATTAAAAGACGCTAAATCAGCTTGTTTATGTGCAATTTAATTAGCTGCTACAGGTTTATGCAAATTTGTGGTGTATTGTGGTATGTGGTCTGTACCTGTAGGTGGACATATGTATCAGTGTGTCTGAAGGTCCCAAGCAGATTATCTCTCACTGTATGTAATTAAATCTGGCTTACCGTGTGATTTGATTCCCTTTCTCATCGGGCCCGGCGCGGCGGCGCGTGAGTCACGCACGTCGGCTCCTTCTACCGTCAAGGTGGTGGGTGGACCCTAATTGGACCCGTTTGAAAAGGCCACAAATGACACTGACAAGCCACTAATGAAGTGATCCAGACTGTCAGACCATATTTACGTGATCAATCTGAATCCGAATCCAAATAACACTCAAAATTAGGACCAGAAACACAATTACCGCCTGTTTTCCCATATAAACATGTAGCGCAAGCACACCGTGTTCAGAAAGGAAATCAGGGTTTCTGAGAAGTTTGCACCGCAGGATTTAATTTACTTTATGGAAAACCTGGAGTGGATCACGGCTTTTTCCTGGAAGTTGTTGCGGAGCTGTTTTAATAACTTCATATATGAAAGCTGTTACAGTTCCCTGCTGTTATTGCACAAGATAGACCCAAGTACACATTCAAGCAAGCAACCAATCAGATAGTTAGGTTTCTTGCACAGGGTTAGACAATCATTAACTCTCCTTGTTTCTTTTCATATTTCACTTATATTTTGTATTCACTTCTTGTGTTTCTCAAGTGAACGAGCACTTTTAGTTAAATAAGCTTTTGGCAGACACTTTTGTCCAGAGCAACTTCCAATGTTGCGTGTTTCCTGGGAATTGAACTCGCAACATCGCTGTTGACGCAATGCTCTACCGGTTGAGCTACAGGAACTGATAACTGGTACTAGTTGGTTAGTTTGTCTTAACATTCCATACAGAGAGGTGGGGTGGATCAGGTAGACTTGGGAATTCTCCGTTGAGAATGGAAAACGGTTCACTTTGACGTTTTAGAAACAAGGCCACTATTCGATTGTTTTTGGTGGGTCATGCTAATGTGGGTGCGCTGTGTGTAAGCTTCCCCTTTGGCGGGCACCTGGGTGCTGGAGTTAATTTTACGCCTAGATGACCACTGAACGTATCGGAGACAGCAGCCGGCAGCACTGACGATCCAGACCACAGACAACACTTCATCTCTGCCTACACACACACACACACACACATAACAAAATTCATACACCACCTGAAAGAACATTGAGCAAGATAATCAATCAGCAGATAATCAACAAAAACACGAGTCACGCTTATTGTAAAGATCTATTAGAAGTGTAAAAGTGCTCCAGGTTTATGTCTGACATTTGTGCCTTTTTTTGGCTCTTGTTTGGCTCTGTTTAAAACATCCATTCTTTAGACGTTCTATCAACATTATCGCACGGTCATAAGAACATTACTCAAAGTTTTTAAACATTCCACTAACTACTTAAGGATACTGTTTTTGAACTATATGATGTATTACGTTAAGAAAGTTCTATTAATGTTACTGCAAGAATGTTTTCCGATAACTTTGAGAGAACCTTCGAAGCATGTTAGCCAACGTTCTGAGAGTGTTACTTCTCAGCCGCAACAGAACGTTGAAGACAGCCGGAGAAAACGTGTCTTTAAAGCAGATTTGCGCTCTGCTACGAACTTGCAGTATGTGGTTTAGCTGCTTAATGCAGCATTGCGGCAATGATGAACACACACAGACTGATTCGAGAAATTGCTTCTGATTTAAGTGTCAGCTAAAAATCAGCCAAATTCTCCTCTGCTCCCAATCTTATTAGGAGGAGGTGTGATTAACTACACTTTATATGTAATAAAGAAGGAGTTCCTTGCCTCCGTGCTCCCACTTCAGTGCTGGTGGAGGAGATGAATGGTTTTGAGCACAGGGTCAACAGCTCTGCTCCAGCTAGCCGGTCACACACACACACACTCACTGTGTGGTCTCAGGGTCGCATTCTATCTTCCACAGCACAAATAATGAACTGGGGTAACCTGTGCTGGTAGTGCTGGGGAACAGAGAGGTGAAATTAATTGTGGAAGTCTGTCACGGCTGTTGCAAATTGAAAAGAAGTTTTTGAGCTCTGTTCTCGTGTCCAAAAGTGGTCACTGAACACTGCAATCCAGAACTTTTTTGGGCTCAAAATGAACAAGAAACAGTTGCATTACTCCGATTCGAAATGGTAGGTTTATAATGATTTGTATTTTGAGCTGTTGGATCTGATTTCCTGGGAAATGTCAGCTTGGCTTCATTTGAGTTTTGCATACATAATGAAAAGTACGTAAAGTAACCTGCAGTTTTATGTTTCAAACAGAGATGGCGATAGAGAGGCAAAAGTTAAGGATTGAAGCTTCATTTCTCTATGGCCGTCAAATCTTAATACTGCCACATGTTACTCTTATAAAACTCAACACTTAACCTGTTCTATCATCAGACACGTGAACTGATCATGTTTGTTAACATCAAATCTGGTGTAACTAGTTCTGATGTGACAGGTTTCAATATAAGCATGCTTATATGAACATACACAGTTTAATATCTGATCACTCTTCCTGTCTGCATCGCTCCCTCAGTTTCAGACATCTTTCCTTATAAGACAGATTATCATAAAATATCATCCCATAACCAAATACATAACCCAGCAACAGGAAGCATCGCCAGGGGCGCCATTTACTAATACATATAATGTGATAGCCTTAGATTTCCAGGATTAGATCTCTGAAACTGAGCTAGTGAAATAAAGATTGTATATATGGTGCAATACAATTGTTCATATAAATACACTCTGTTTTAAATGCTTTAGTCTATCTGTATGCGTGCAGGTGGGTCGGTTTCTGTGTGTGCGCGCTGTAAGTCTCTCAGGATAAAAGCATCTGCTAAATGACACGTAGCATCTAGTAACCGCGCTACAGCTCATTGGAGAGAACCAATCGGCTCTGGTCTGACAGCCCTGTTGATGGCTGGGTGAAGTTGATTACGGGAGACGCTGCAGGAGTAACTGCGCTGTCTGCTTTAGCTGCGTGATCTATAGGTGTTGAGCTGGTACATTTATTCTGTTCCCTCTATTTCTGCACCATAAACACAATTGCAAGTTTGATTTTTGACTTTGCGGTTTAAGTGTTTAATATTCAGCAATATTCAGAGCATTGGGATGTTTACCCCGGCTCGCGTCAGCTTTGATTTAGCTGAATCAATTTAGCCTGACAGAGATGTCTTTACCCAGCTTTGAGAGATTACATCGGCGTTTGTGTATTTGCATGGCTCACAATGCTGTGTTTGCTTTAGTTGTTTGCGAAACCTCTCGAAATATTCTCTCACGTTTCAGTCAAAGAGTGAAATTTCCCCGTAATCTCTCCCTCGATTCAAGTACAAAACCTGCCCGAGTCGAGCGCTCTCTCTCTCTTTTCTCCGTGGTCTTTGTCATCCCACAGTGGTGGCGAATTTTGTTAAATGACTCATGAATGAGATATGAGTGGAGCAACCGGGGAGCTGAGAGAAGTGGTATAAGGAGAGGTTTGTGGTGGTAGCCCACCGTTGTCAGGTCGATCACCCAGCATGCAACAGTTCTGGAAACATTGTCATTGTTGTCCAAGACTGTCAGACTATATCAGACCTCACCTCGGCAGACACCTATCTTTCCACGGCTGACATTTCTACACATTTTGCTGCTTAATTTTAAGCAGCATTTATCATCTGCCTACGATGGACTGTTGGTATGTGTTTTGTTGCACCTGTTGTTAAAGTCTCTCATTTAAGAGACCGAATGAAATATTTTTTTAGTTATTGTGTTGGTGGACAATGTTTTGCTAATGCCCTAAGGGAGCGAGGCAGTCGGTAATGGTCAGTCACAGACACATGGCTGGTGTGAGCAGAAGCAAAGATTGAGACACACAGAGGATCGTGCACTTTCCTGCATTTTCTGACCAATTAATGCTCCATGTTTGCTCTTATTCCCTTCCCACAGGAACAAAAACTCACCCAAAATACCTCTTTAGAGCTTCTGCATGCTGGTGTTTACCCAAGATCAGAAAATGCAGCAATTATATGGATTTTAGCAAACATGATGCTTGAGGACATTTACACTTTGCCCCAATGGACTATGACATAGGCGGCTGTTGACTAACGAGCACTTAGTTTTCCAGTCTGTTATTTGCATGCAGTTAGAGTTTTCTCTAGTCTGTGGGTGCTCTCAGCGTCCTATTTTCTTTCCAGACAATTTCACATTTTTAATTGTCACATTTAACCCTAGGTTAGTGTTTTAATCTCGTTCCATGTTTCGCACTGTTTCAACTTTAGCCTGGGTTGTCAGGTTTTGATATTTCACGGTGTGCATTTGTGAACTCTGGGTTAACGGTCTTATTTGCATATTTACGATCTTAATAACATCGATTGGACGGTAGGGCGTGCGGCGAGCGGGTAACCCATTTTTATGTAATTAAATCTGGAGAATGTCAACACAGTCGTCATCACAGTCCAACATTTTAACTGTTTCCCTCAGACATTGAAGCAGCCCGTGAATGTTTCTGTGTGTATCAAGCTATTTAATATTTAATGAGGCAAGCATTATTTTAATTGGTTGTCTGTTGCTTAACAACGCACTGTAACGTTCTAGAGCTGCATTGTGTCATACTGTATACCTATGGCTCTGCAATGTAGGGGGTATAACTCTGGAGCTAGCCTAGGTTTAAACAATCTAAGGTTAATCTAGGTTTAAGAGTCCTGTCAATAGCTTGGAGATTAAGAGCTTTAACTTAAGTCTTTTCAGATTTTTTCCTGTGATAGAAACCTTCTTCACGTCTTCTCACGTGTGTCTTTTGCTAGCGAGTCAGAAAAGATCTCAGCAGTGTCTCAAACTCATATTGGCCAAAATAGTCAGCAAACAAAAGTCCAAGATTTTAATACGAACTCAAATACGTCACATGAAAAATCGCCAGGGCCAAATTACACTAACATTGTCTACACAATGCTTTTATTCTTACCGTACGTCTACAATTGTCTACCGTATCTCTATTTCTCCTAAAGAATATCAGACATAGTTTTTTAAATAAATCAGCAAAGGTATGTCGAGGTTTTTTAAAGGTGCTGTGTGTTATTTTTGTGCCTCGCTGGTCACCGCGGTTTTCTCTAAACATTTCCTTGACTTTTACTGGCCTGCAAATATTGATCGTGCTGCCCCAAATGGCACACCATTGGCTAAAGCAGTGCTGTGTCATTCTGGCTGTGAATCTCAAAGATTGTTTTGATCCACAGTGTTTGAACTTTTAGGATATCAGCCAACAAACGGTTTACTTTCAAACTCTCTTGTATTTGAAGATGATCAAGAAGTGACACGCTGTTATGATTGTATATGAATCATAACGGATGCTCCGAGCCTCGTAAGCTATGAGAGAGCGACATGTGAGTGATGCCATTTTACACCGAGGTGAGATACAGAATACTATCACAAACAAACACCTACACGTACTGGCTGCTCCAAGAACTCAAACCTACGAGAACATAAACACCAGTGTGACACCTTCCAGCTAACAGGGAACGTTCTAAGAATGTCGAGTAAGATCTCTCAAATGTTAAAAATGTGCATTAGTAGAATGTTTCTTTAACATGAAAGTTAGTGAAACATTAAAACAACATTACAAAGTTTTTAAAAAATGTATAATGTTTTTATAACCAAGCAATAATGTTAATACAGCGTCTAAAAAACTGGACGCAATGTTCCTAAAACTTTCAAAATTAAGTACCAGATAGCCAAAGATCACCCAGAAGATCTCCAGTCCTAAATCACAATCAGAGTGACTAATCTTTGATTCATCTGGTTGTGCTACATCGATTCTTCGATATTTCAGACTCACTGTCTTCCTGGTCTTTATCCAAAAGGGTTCAATCATATGCAAATATCTCCCTCTCTTCTCCAGCTCATCTGCATAATCTCGTAGTCACAATTATGAACACACGCCCCTGCTAACAAGACCCAATTACCCTTTGTGATCCTCTAATTGGCCTGTTTTGTTATGCCGATTCTAAGCAACGATCACAGTGTATTTATGTATGCGTTCTACACTTCTGCTCGCTTCAGCGTCGGCGCCAGCTGGTCAGCGCACGCCCAGCCTCGCGCGTTGTAGCGCTCACCGTTTACGACTTGATTTCACATTCTGTTCTCGGATACGTTATCACCCCCAATGGAAAGCGCAATAAATAAACAGCCGGCAGCTGTGTGTGTGTGTGTGTGTGTGTGTGTGTGTGTGTGTGTGTGTGGAGGCCGGTTGCTGGTGTTTATNGGCAGCTGTGTGTGTGTGTGTGTGTGTGTGTGTGTGTGTGTGTGTGTGTGTGGAGGCCGGTTGCTGGTGTTTATGTGAATTGATAAGATCAGGCTGAGATCTGAAAATTAGCTTTAGGTGTGTATGGGTTTTAAAATCAAAATCAAAAATAATAACCTATTTTGCTTTATTAGTATGATGTGTAATGCGACGGATAATGTAATAAGATTTTGTTCCTGGTCTTATTAGTGCCCATTTACTTGCTCGGCTACTAAATCCTTTTCTTGGCTGATGTCACTAAGGCCACTTGAACTGTTGATTCATGTCAACCAATAGCCTGATAGCTTTTTAGTCCGTTTTTGCAAATTCACATTCAGGTCGAGCTCTATTCTGGAAGGTACCGCCCACTTTTTATCATCCAATCAGTTCGTGATAGATTAAGCCATAACCTGTTTCTCGTTGAGTAATCTGTTTGACCCTGAAATGTGTCACACCGAGGGAGAAAAATGGGTCGTGGATGCCAATACATGTCTGTAAGGGTGCAATTCTTGCGCTATGAGAGATACACAAATCATTTAATATGCGCTGAATGCAGTTCGCATGGAGTAATTCCACACAGCACACTGTACTTCCAATGTCTCTTTCTTTGAATCTCTCTCTCTCTCTCTCTCTCTCTCTCATCCGCAGTATTCTATACTCCACTCATTTGTTGACACACTCCATTAGACGATGTCACACTCAGCACTTTAGTGCAGATGAGACGGAGCGTTGGACCGTCTCACCGCCAGACGGACTTTTATTTGTTTGTTTTCTCAGCAGAGATGTACAAAGATGTTTTTTTGTATGTTTCTTAACCCTCATTCTCCACATTTTCTCTTTCATCTTCCTCTCTCACATTTTTCGCCATTCCAATCTGTCTGCGATTTGCTTGTCTTCGCTTCAGAATCCCCCAGAAAACCACTTATCGCCTCGTTGAATAACCCGGGAAAATCCCGTCCCATGCAAGAGGAGAAAACCAGATGCTTACAGTCCAGATTAAGTCCAAAATAAATCCAAACTCTGGGCTTTGAAACGTTTTCTGGGATTAGCGATGAAGCAGCTTTTTCAAGGCTGCTGTTTTGGGGAATGACTCGCGAGTTTATTTTGTTACGCTTCCAATCTGGAGCGTAATAGTTTGGCACTTAATGAAATCAATAAACATTTGGCAAAACTAGGTCAGAGATACACAAAAAAAGACTGGACTGGTTGAAAGGACTGGTTGAAAGGACTGGTTAAAAGGACTGGTTGAAAGGACTGGTTGAAAGGACTGGTTGGAGTCTGAGCTGCATGGGAAGTAGATTTTGTGAAGTCGCTTCCTAGTTAACCGAAAACGTTCTTAGAACATTGGCCAAGGTTCTCTTACAGTTCTCTCAAAATTTTAATAAAAACATTCTTGCAATAATATCGTTATATATCAACAATGATATTCTTTACATTAGACCACATATTAAAAATGTTATTCTAAAGTAGTTAGTGGAACGTTTTAAAAACATTATAGAATTAACTAATGTTTGAATAATGTTTTTATAACCAAGCAATAACGTCTAGAAGATTTGATGTTTAGAACGTTTTTAGAACTTTTTAAAGTACTATTTTTAACGTTGTTACTTAATAGAAATGTTACAGAAACATTCTCACAACCTAAAATTGTTCACTGGATTTGAGAACAGGAAGTTCTCTGAGATGAGAGCGATAGCTTAAGCGCAGGGTGAGATGTGTGCGTTTAATGGCGGTATGGTGATGCTGTGTGTGTGTGTGTGTGTGTTTAGAAGAGAGAACAGTGTCATTTCACACTCAGCTGAATCTGTGTGTTCCTGCAGTGAATGGCACAACACTTGATCTGCAGTGTGACACTGGGAATATCGGCCCATCAGAGACCAATGAGGCAAACACCACAGGAGCTTTAGTTCATCATCACGTTCCTTCATCAGTTCCTTCATCATCCTCATGTCTCAGACCAGCGTGTGTGTTCGTGGGTTCAGTTAACCCTACATATATTTAAGCTGCTTATTAGTAGCTTTCCTGTAGCTCAGTGGTTAGTGCATGGTGTTAACAACGCCAAGGTCATGGGTTCGATCCTAGGGATTGCACATACGCAGAATCGATCTATAATATAATGCAATGTAAGTCGCTTTGGATAAAAGCATCTACCAAACGCATAAATGTAAATGTAGCTAGTCCGAGCTGGTCATTGGCTGATTGACTAGCGACCATTCTTAACCAGCAGCAAGTTAAAACACCAAGCTCACAATTCTTTAAAATATTTATTTTATTTGTTGTTTTACTGCGGAGGTAGCAGAAAAACGTTAAACGGTAAACACTTGGGTGATGGAGTGTAAAGTTAACAATCTCGCACGAATAACTTGACATTCCTATAACTGTCCGATCTTCTCCTCACTCAGCCGACGCAGTGGAGTGATGGTGTCTCTGCTTCTCTCTGTCACAGGTGCTGAAGGGAAGTAAAAAGCTGTCCATGTCGGTTCGTTCCGTGGGGCGGATCCCGGGTGGTTATGTCACGAATCACGTCTACACTTGGGTTGACCCACAGGGGCGCAGCGTGTCACCTCCTCCTGACCTGCTGGCGGAGCATCGCGGTGCAACCCTGCGCCGGTCCAACAGTCAGGGCCGCAGTCACATGCAGCTTCTGCAGGACGGCGATGAGAAGAAGGTGAAGTTTCTGGCTGCTGTATTTATGTGTTTAAATGAAAGTGAAAGAACGACATTTGTATGGGGTTGAAGATTTATCTGTAATGGAATGTTCTGGATGTCGGTGGATCATTCCAATTCGCCCTTTATTCATTTTTTTAGGCGTTAAGCAGACACAACTCACAAAATGAGGAAAACAACGAAGCAATATATCATACAGAGACAAAAACATGAAAAGTAAAATTCCAGAGTTCCAGAATTCCAACAATAATTCTAACAGGAAGTGCATCTGCCGTAATATTTTTCCACTGGAAGTCTGGAAGTTAAAGCACCTAATTCATTTTTTTATTGTATTTATTTTGCCATTTCACAGAATGTGTCTTTAAGACAGACAAAGTCAGAAGTCGATGAGTGAAAATGAAGAAACAGCTGCTTCCCTGTTCGGCACACCGAGTGGGAGTGCAAAGTTTCAAAGTTTTCAAACTGAAACGGAGCGGATGGAGCACTTCTGATAATTAGCATATGTTTTCCTCCGGGCCACGATTAGTCGTTTAGCTGTTACTATAAAAGAAAATGCTAAAGAGTTTTTTAAAGGCTCAATGCTCGCGTTGTTTACAGCTCATCAGCTTTAATTAACGGATGTTGATTCGGAGGTCTTGGGAAGTTTAGCGTCTCTGCGTTTGTTTAGGTGAAGCGTTTTGTTATCATGGAGATGAGTGCGTAAGAGGGGTGCAGACTTTCATGAAATGCGGTATGCGCTGTTATTTCCATGAACTGTGGCGTTATTTCCATGAACTGTGGCTCTTCATCTTATGCGTGCGAGCTGATGACAGTGTCTGAGATCTGAGTGCTGTTGAGACGGTGCTGTTTTCTGAAAGTCATAATTCACTCACCATCGAAAACTCATATCTCTGGGCTAACCTGTGAACATCTGTTGTAGCTTATGGACAGTAGAGAATTTTAAGATTTATATGCTACATCCAGTTTTTAGGTTCTGTGTTCATTGTCTCACCTGAAATTTTTCGGAAAATTTTAATTTTTAGGAAACGTTTTTTACAGACAGATTTGTGCAGATGTATTTCTCAATCAGCCTTTTGTTGGCCTAGTCAAAAAAAATGTCTAAAAAATTAGAAATATTATATAATATTTATTAATTTTAATAATTGAATTAATCGTATTTATTAATAGAAATCATATTTATTTTATTTTTACATTGTGTATTTGGCAGATGCTTAAAAATATATATAAACTTAGAATTTAATTTTTTTTATGTATTTGATAGAATTTTATATATATTTATAAATAAACTTAGACTTTGTTTTTATCGTGTCATGCGTTTCCTGAGACTCGAACTCATGACCTTGGTGGTGCTAGCGCCATGCTCTGACAGTTGAGTCACAGGAAAGTCTTCAAAATCAAAGAGAAATGTTTACTGTATTTGTGTATGTGGTGTAGTTCCAAAATGGGGTAGATCTGGGAAGGTTCTTGGTTCGGATCCCTCAAGGACAATAAACCATGCGCTGTAGTTTATGTCTTTTTAGCGCTGAAGTGCTAAATTACTTTCCAAAAATAGTACTGCAGAAGTGTGTGTGCGTAAGTTCGTGTTGTGTGTGCCCTCTATTAGCATTTTATGAAAATCTTTCTGGTAAATATGTGCACAATGTGTATTCAACAGATAAACCCTTGATGTTTTATGAGCCCATGCATTTCCATTCAGATCCAGTACCAATTTAGAACAATACTGTCTATTAGGCGCAAAACCAACCAGAGGATTAATGTTTTGGGCTAGGTGCTGTTTAATCAGACGGTTATTGAATATGTATGAATATTGAAATGTTAAGAGGCTGCCTGTGCCACGGTTCCTCGGTCTCCGTTGTGAATTTTAAACAATAAAAATGAAATAAATAGAAAAAAAGACATTTATTTTGTTTACACATTATTTTTCATTTGCCTACGGTCATATAAGCCTTCAATGCCGGTCAGACAAATAAAGCAACCAATCACTGTGTCTCGGTTTAGACCAAAGGAAACAAATTGATTCCATTTTGTCTCCCTTTCAATGTGAAAACTGTTTTTGCGTCTTCGTTAGTCTTTCATTATATTCATGTTGTCGCGGTCCTAACCGCGTCCCTCTCTCTCCCTTCCTCGAATCTGACCTACCACTGTTCCTCATCGCACTTTATTTTCCTGTGTTCTCATCGGTGTGCCAAATTGAGTTAAATGTGATTAGAGATAGAGTTTTATGAGTCGTTCACACAGGCGTAAATCAGCCAAGGCCGTTGGAGAGCGGCGCTTTTCTGCGGGCCGACAGACTGTGGATGCGTCACGCGCGGATCCGAGCGTGCTAGCGTAGCACGTTGGCTGCATTCAGTACTGCACAGCTCAGCAAAAAGCCCTCCCGGTCCACTCTGATTTACTGCCTTGTTTTCTCATTCTCGCATTGTGGCAAAGCAATTTGCAGGGTAATTCTGACAAATTCCTGGGTACTGAACAAAAGTTCCAGTAAGCATGGAAAGCGCCGCAGGAAGCCTTCATCCTTGTAGCTGCCAGCATGCTTTCAGAAAAAGCATAAAAATATATATAAAGGCCTTTTCACAGAGCGGGCATTTATAAATGGGTGGCATTATAAACAATGACACACACCAAACACTGTGCAGCCCTACGACATCATGCCCTTTCAGGGATGACTAGCATTAACCTTTAAGCAGCGCGCTGGTGGGCGGCAGGTGCGTTGATCTCCCAGAATGCACAGGGGCCTCGTGGATGGAGTCGTTTGATTGGCTCTGCAGGGATTCTATGAAGCATTCTAATCACAGATCTGTTGTTGCTGTACCGCAGCAGGTGTTGACGAGGTCGAGGGTGAGTCACAGTCGTTGTTTTGCTTGTTCAGCGGAACCCTTCTTTGGTACGGGTGTATGGACTGTTAGAGTCAGAAATTATGAACTAAGACACAGTAATAGCCCCTCTCGGTTTGGGAGGGAACTTTTAACGACAAATTTTTGGTTGCGAAAATTATGTGATACTGCAATGTTTTGGTGGTTCATGGCAGCTTTCGGGACATGAATGTGTGTGCTTATGTTTGTATGCACTGCAGGCATTTTAGGTTGCAAGAACGTTCTCTAACATTTCCATTAAGTAATTAAAGCATTAAAAATGTTATTTTGAAACTTCCAGTTTTTTTGGACGTTGTATAAACATTCCTGTTTGGTTAGAAGAATGTTATTCAAACTTTAATTTAAATCTGAAATGGTTTTAAAACATTCCAGTAACAATTCGAAAAATAGTGTTTTGATATATATGATATACAACTTTCCTGCAAGAATGTTCTTTGAGAGAACTTTTGGAGAACATTAGCCAATGTTCTGCAAGCGTTCCCTGCTAGCTAGGTCAAAGCTGCCATGCAAGAATGTATTGATTCAATTATTTGATTGAATTGGTCATTATACATCACCCATGTTCTTCTCAGGTGAATCTGGTGCTGGATGATGGCCGTTCTTTGGGTCTCATGATTCGTGGGGGGGCTGAATATTCTCTGGGCATCTACATCACAGGAGTGGACCGTGGCTCGGCGGCAGAGTGCGGGGGACTGAAGGTACAATTTACACTTATTATTTTCTCTGTGCTACCAGTCAAATACACACCCATCCATCCTTTATTATTTCTGTTTATTCAATCGGATTGTTGGAGTATTAAAATGGGGTACTGAAAAATGTTCATGTAAAAAAATCTGTCTTATATTTTAGATTTTTCAACATTACAGTTCTGCACATGCTGATAGTCAGCTTGTACAGTATACAAGTCATTATGTCTATGGAAGGTCCCCACACAAGATAAAAGCCTAACTCTAACTGTGTTTGTGTGTGTGTATCAAAGTGTCTGTGGTTAAGACTGTCACTGTCACTCTTTGTGTTTGTGTAGGAGAGAGTGGATACGAGAGATTTAGGGGCACATTAGCGCCCAAGAGACAGACTGTCTTTCCTTTTCTCACCTCATGAATCAGATACTGTCCAGCTGGTTCTCTTTCTATTTGACCATTTCCTTTAAGTTTTGTGTGTGTGTGTTTGATTTCCCCAGTTATTCGTCTGCTGAATTCACTGCGTTACCAAATACATTTTCCAATGGACATTCTCAGTTTATTCTATTATTAAGTTCCATTTTTCATTTTTGCCGCAGTTTGAGACAAATTATTATATGATGTCAGAGGAAGTTTTCAAGCAGGCAGTTTGCACTGTGCACAACCTTCAGATACATGGTGGGATTGAGGGGAGCTGAGAGTTTTAAAGAAGGCTGATCCAGACACGCTTCATGAGGTGAGAGGGAGCTGGATGTTTTAGCGTAGGTCATACGTCTGTTCTAAAGAGGGATGAGAGATGGATTTCTGGGCATCTGTTTGGCACCAGGCTCTGTTTACAATGCCTCAGTTCTGCTCTGAGGTCCACGAAACAGCTTGACATGTGTGTGACACATACCGGAACTTCTACACATTCATGGAAACAACATGGAAAATCAAATATGCCTCAATACAAAGAATGGGCTTAGTTAGAAAGTCATAATGATAATTAATTAGTATAGTATTGCTATAGAATAATATTATGAGTATAGCTGTGCATTGATCATTATCTTAATGACAAACAGCTTGTTGGCTGATCTTAGCAGGTTTAAGCTGGTAAGCTGGTAGGTCAGCTGGCCTTTTCGCCCAGACCAGTTAAAAAGTGTCCAAAACTCCTCTAAAACCAAGCTCCTCAGCCAGTTTAACCAGCTAAAACCAGGCTGGGAGACCAGCTAAAAGCTGCCAACCAGCTGAGGCTGGTTTGAGCTGCTTTCAGCAGGGTACTCAAAGAAATAGTTTCCCCAAATGAAAAAGTCTGTCATTATGTATGTATTTTTAAGATGTACACTCTTGTGACAGCCACGGCCATAAGCATTTTGTCAAGCACACTGTGTATTTCCATTAAAGCACACATGCTTTTTACACCGTACGACGGGCGGCATGCAGGTGACACCGCCCTAAATCAGTTCAAAATAGCATCACAACAGACGTACAGAGAGGTAACAGCAAATATTTGATCGCTGACTGAGAGAATCGATATAAGATGGTATCGTGATAAATCTTGTGATTTACACCCTTACTAGCGACCATGGCGGTCAAGATGGCAAAAAATACACCATAAAGAAAATTGAAATATAAAGCATTTTTGAAATATAGCGGGCAGGTGGGATGGAAAACTTTTATGGTGTTTTTTTATCCTGTCTGACAGCTGTGGTCAATACTGTCGTTGTTATATGAGCAGGGTATAGCCTTTAAAAACGATCCACAGTTCCACAAAGCTCTCATCCACATAGTGCTCGGTTCAGTGTGTTATAATGTTGTTTGCGGTCGATGACCTCCTGACCCCACTGCCAAATGTAGACTAACAGAAGCAGAAAAACACTCGCTCATCTATTCCCAACAGCTCCTGTGAGATGAATATGAGGTCAGGGAGTCTGTTGAACAGAGTTTATCCCCAAAATGTGCAGCTATGCTAATCTGTGTGGGGAAACTGCTCTGTTATTTGCTCTGTTATTTGACATATTTACCCTAACAGGGTACATTCGTATAACATTGGCTAATGTTCTCTCAAAGTTATAAAAATGTTCTTGCAATAATGTTACTAGATATAGATATTTGTAATGTTATGTATCACATGTATCAAAACCTTGTTGTTCGTGGAACGAAAACGTTATAGAATTTGAAAAGTTGTAATAACGTTCTTATAGCAAAGCAGTAACGTTAATACAACGTCTAAAAAATTGGCCATTTTAAACATTTCTAGAACGTTCAGAATAACCTTTTAAACGGTAATGATGGAAGTTAATTCCTTTTCTAAAATAATTATGACCACGTTGACATTTTCACCCACCCATCTGTTGTCCCTTCTCGCTTTTGCTGTTTGTCTGAAGTTTAGGAAGCGTGCAGCAGATTCCAGGTTCTGGAAGCGGATTCAGCTACTAGAGTTTTAATTGGATGGCATAATGGGGCTGCTCATCGAGAGCTCTCTGACTCGCTGGTGTCTAGAGAGTGTTACAGAAGATGAAACCCTCAGTGACCTGAGAAGAGTCAAAGTTAATCAGAGTGCTTTCATTGAAGCCTCTCCCGTATATTTCTATTTTCATCCTCCTCTTATTGGACGTGATTTTATACAGTAATAGTCTTATGTATGTGTGTGTGTGTGTGTGTGTGTGAATATATTACTCTGGCTTCTTTATTGCCATTTTGGACTCAGGCTGGTCTTCAGTAACTCTGCTGAAAGGAGAATACAATGAGCAATACAATTATGCTGCTTCTTGGCTGCAGGACGGTGAAACACTTTAAAGAGAGTGGTGTTGTAGTTTGTGATGGTAAATGACTAAAATCTCTATAAGATTTAAAAACTTAAGGACTTCATTTATTTACCTGAGAGAGATTTCACTGATACTCAGCATTCAGAAAAAGCTGCTCATCCATTTCCTCCTGTTGTGTTGTGAACCACCTGAGTCTCCCACACAGTTACTTTTACAGAATCTGTTGTGAGTTTTCTTCCTGTCTTTCTTTCTGTCTTTCTTTCTGTCTGTCTGTCTATCATTTGTGTCTGTCTGTCTCTGTTTTTTCCTACTTTCTGTCTGTCTGTCTCTGTCTTTCTTTTTTAGAAGTAATCACAGGTCTTCATTTGAATATGGTAATGTTTCATTGTACTAGTGTAAATGACTCTTGTATGCTTGTGTTCTTGTGATCTGCAGTCAGATCGACCTAATCACATTTTACAAGACATGCATTTGGAATTTGGAGCTGTCGGGATCTTTATCAGTCAGATTGATTGAACTGCCTTATATTCTGCTGCCTCTGTTAAATAAAGATCATTTACATTAGACCTTGAGATGACATTGGCCGTAAAAACGTTAGAGTCACTCACTAGAGTCGTGGTTACTGTAATTTTTTAAACTGTAACGTTTTCAACTCTTCGTCCTTCTTAAGCACAGCCACATCCGCAGATGTAACATGTCTCTTACGAGAAAAAGCTGTTTATCATTTAGAAAAATCCTCCTGGACTTATAAAAGCCTTTTAGACTGTGAACGTGACCACTTCGGCTGGTTCCATTTGTTGGCTGGTTCCATTTGTTGGCTGGTTCCATTTGTAATCCATTTTGAAACTGTCACGCCTCTGTGTGACTGACAAATATGGAACTTTTACTGCAGCAGTGGTGGAAGGTCTGTACTTTAGTCTGTCTGTACGGCTGCTCACTTTGTCACTGTGAGTCAGTGTCACTTAAACTTTGAGTACTCTTGGTGTAGCCATAAGTCTTAAATGCTCATTAAGTACAATGATGAATGAATAGCGCGGAGCCCATATTCAGAGCACGACCGTTCGTCAGAGAGAATATGAAAGACAAAGTGAGAGGGAGAGGGAAAGAGACGATTAAAATGGGAGAGTGGATAAACGACAGATTTAAAGAAGACAAAAGTACAACATTTGCAATGAAGTCTTTTATTCAAGTAAGTTGTCTGAGTTGTCTTTGGGGCACTACAACAAAAACTAACCTGACCTAACTCACTAACCTGCAACAGTAGACATATAATCTGTTAAAATCAAAAACTGATGCCATATAAATGGCCAGTATTTTGGTTCTCAGCATAGAATAGACTTCCTGTCCGCCCCACACAGCTAACAGGGAACGTTCTCAGATCGTTGGCTATCATTCTTAAACGATTCTCCCAAAGATATCAAAAACGTTCTTGCAGTAATATTAGTCTAACTGTTTTTAACATTACATTACAATTATATCAAAAGCGTTATTTTTAATTTGTTAGTGGAATTTTTTACGTATAACTGAATAACGATACATTTGTCTAGTGTTCCTGGTTGCCAGCAGATCTTGGCGCTAAAGAGGGAAAACCAGGCAGTTCTCTGTGTTCTCCATCATCTTTGTCCTCCTCCACCTCTGTGGAGAGAAATGTCAATGATGGCGTGATTTGGCCTGAACTTCTTTCAAATGCTAAGCGTCTCCATTTTGTATGACCCCACTCACTCTTACCGACACCGACTAGATACAATGAGAGGAAACGCGATGAGTGATTGAGAAAAGGTCAAATGTAACGTGAGGATGAGGGTTACTCAACTTCACCCTGACATGAATGTAATATAAGAGATCCACGTGTCCTTTGAACTATTAGGAGGAGTTTAGAACCCGAGTTGTCTTCTCCAGCTCCAACATGTAGGTCAAACCGAATCAGAAGGTTAAAACAAACTTTCCTTATCGTTTACTTGTCTCTCTGTGTCTCTGTCTCATCTCTCTCTCTCTCTCTATTTTAGTTTTTAAGCTATAGATCCTTTTGATTACGTTTGCATTTCTTATCATCCGCTTAATTAGTTTTCATTGGTTATTTCATATAATCATCAGATAGCGACTGTACATTTTAAAGGCCAAATTGCGCCGTTTCAAGTGCTAAAACTAATCTCAATTAACGTGCGGTACAACTAATCTGTACTAACCCCTAAACGGTGCATCTTATTTAATGTACTTATAATGTGTGATTTTCCTTTTTCTTTATCAAAGATTTTGATCGAAGTTAAACTTCCAGTTCCAGAACTTTTGTTCCAGAACATGGTTCTATTGTAAATGCTCATGCTATGGAAGACAGAATTTTGGGGTGAACCGTCCCTTTAAAACTTCTAGAAACAACCCACATTTTCCTCAGTGGCTCTGTTGCCTGTAGTCACCAAATGGATGAGATTCCACACAATATTGCATTCGTGTTGAGTCAAACATGAAGCAGAACGCAGTGATATAAACTGATCTGATAATCTGATGTTTTACTCGGAAAAGCACACGTCTGATTTCTGCTACATTGATTTCAAACACCTGTGGGAAAATAATAAATTGATCAACTCGATAATTAATTATTATCGTGTTTATTATTATTATTATTTATTATATTACAGCAGAGACTTCTTAATTAGCCTCAGGCGTCTTCGGGGATGCAGGTATTGATCAAGAAAAAGAGGAGAACAATGAAGGGAGAAAAAGAATAATGAAGTCCACAGTAATGGTTTCACAAGCAGAAATATCGTGAGCCCTACCCAATTTACAATTTTAGGTTGCAAGAACGTTTCCATTACGTAATCCATCTAAAAACATCAAAAATCCAGGTTTTTAGATGTTGTATCAACGTTATTTCTTGGTTATAATACAACTGATATAAATACAGCTTAAGATCGACAGAGGAGAAACAGTCAGTGAAAATCACTGAGACATGAGTGACAAGCAGAGGGATTATGGGAAACGCGCAGATTGATCGCGTAGGAAGATGAATGGATGGATGAGATGAGACCAGATGCAGAAAAACATATCGCATTACTCTTGTGTGTGTGTTTGTGCTTGTTCGTCGGCGTTTCTGGCCCAGTTTTTCACGCTAAATTCACCATACGTTTGTTACAGTTCATTAAAAACGAACTTTTCTGTTCTTCCACAAATGTAACACTATTACACCATTTTAGCATTGAATCGTTATTTGATCTCTGGATGTCCAGGATGGCTCGCCCCTCTCTCCGCCCCCATCTCCACCTCCTTCCACCAACTGCCCCGCCCTACCTGCGCCAGACCACCCACCTTCTCCTCTCTCTCCCCCGTCCTCTCCGCAGGTGGGCGATCAGATTCTGGAGGTGAACGGACGGAGTTTCCTGAGCATCCCGCATGACGAGGCCGTACGAGTGCTGAAGTCTTCTCACCATCTGATGATGATGGTGAAGGATGTCGGGCGACTGCCGCACGCCCGCACCGTCGTGGGCGAGACCAAGTGGATCGCCAGCTCACAGATCACAGACAGTTCTGCTAGCAGCAGTGTAACAGGGTGCGTGTGTGTGTGTGTGTACAGTATATACAGTATTTATACACACAAAAAAAATACAGTTTCCAATTTTGAGTTTTGGTTGATCCGAAAGCTTATAAAGGTCTTTCTGGAAATGCAATTAAACAGTTTCTGGTAAATTTAGCTCATCTTTGACTTGGCGTAAGTAGTATGCGCTCTTAAATAAAACACAAATCACTTCTGGATGGTGCAACTTAATTGTCTTGTTTAATAATTAAAGAAAATGTTCAGTAATTCAGTTAGCATTGAGGTAAAGATTCCAGACTGGAGCGAGTTTCCCGCTTTAAGAACAGATGATACAATGATCTGAACATGTATATAATATCTGCTCGCCAACCTCAGTACTGCTTGATCTCAGAGGAGTGTAAAATGTCTGTTAGTGTGATTATTATAGACACTGCTGCTCTTAGAATCTGTGTCTGGAGTGTGTGTGTGTGTGTGTGTGTGTGTGTGTGTGTGTGTCTGGAGTGTGTGTGTGT
>JAZGTJ010005946.1:0-26182 GCA_036877575.1 Botia almorhae
TCTTTGACATCTCCAATGCAGACCGTCTGGGCTTCTCTGAGGTGGAGCTAGTTCAGATGGTGGTGGATGGAGTTAAGCTGCTTGTAGAGATGGAGAAACGTCTCGAAGGAGGCGAGTCCATCGACGACCTCATGCCTGAACAGAAGTAAACGGCTTCAGTCCCAGATTAACTCCCCTCCCTCCACCGGTTCCACCTTCGTTCAGTACCAGTAATCTTAACTACAAGGCAAACGCTCCACCCAAACCGTAGTGGCACTCAAGTTAGACGAGTCTTCCATCAGTGTGAGGATTTGGTTTCAAACATGCTGCAATGTTGAAGATGGATCTTAACACCAGAAATAAAGTTCTTTGGCCCATGGAGCTTCTTGTGTGATTATTTCTGCCTTTAGTCTTTTGAGTTTTACATTTTTGATGGATCTGTAAAGATACTTATTTCATGGTGGAAACTTCTTGTGTCATGTTGACACTGAGTAAGTTATATTGTAGTGTTAACTAAGTCCAATTTAATATTTTTGAGGACTTGTTTTTGCTACAACCAATCAGATTGTCAGATTTGGTTTGGGGGTCAGTCTTAAGACTAGGTTGGAGGCTTTTATACCATTTAATCAACACAATAGGAATGTTAAAACCAGACATTTTTGACTGCGGTCAAACTGCCCTCTGGTGGTCATGACAGAATCTACATCCAAAATAAATCAGTTTTATATTTGCTGCGCGTTCTCTCACTTATTTTACGTCAGTGGTTCTTTAATTTAGGAAATTATTTTAAAAACTTTACCTGTATGCAAGCAGGATTGTCCTTTGTAAAAAATTATGTATTTAAAAAATCTTTAAAAAGTTTTAAAATCTTTATTATACACATTTTTAATATTCAACATCAGAGAAATAAGGCTACGAAGAGAATTGATGTTCCGGCATTGTATAAAGTCATTCGATTTTGGTATGATCCAAAATTCTTGAAGTAAAATCGTAAGTTTGACAAATGTATGAAAAATATATGTATGCAACTCTCACCCTTAAAAACCTTTATGGTTACAATGTAACTATAGTTAAGCTACAGCTTTATTCTGAACTCTATTCATGTCTTGAGTCATTCTCTGTACGAACGAATATTTCCATAATTACAGTGATACCAACACATTCTGTCCAAAAGGTGTGAGAGCTTTTGAATAAAACATGAAACATTTCGGTAAAGTAGTTTAAAATCAATACATCAGAAAAAAGACAGACAACAAATGAAGGTGACATCATTTCCAGGTATGACTCGTTTCTTTTATTGTGCACATGTATAAACACAAGGTGCGAGTCGCTGTATTTCACAGAAGCCCACACAGCATGTCTGTCTCTCTCCCATTCACAGTATTTACAGGGTTAAATTCCACAAAGCTCTTTACTGCCCTGACAGCAGAATATAAAAACCACTTTACTCGACTAAAAACAGGAGTGAAATAGGCTGGAAAAATAAAAGCAAAATAAAAAGTGTAAAATAATGTAAATATGCTTTCAAGCCAGATGGTGGACTGCTAGTTGAGAAAAGTTTGAAATTGAAGACTGTGTGAGTGTTGCGCTTCAATGACCAACTGCTGTCTAGTCGAACCCTCTTCAGCCGACTGACTGACTGAAACCTGTCAGTTTCTGTAGTTAAACACTTAATGAAATGAAGCTCTATGTTTCTGATACACCATCTTGGCTCTTATGACTGTAAACTCAAGAAAATCTCTCTCGGCACACTTCACTCTCTCTCTCTCTCTCTCTAAAACAGTCTTTTGCTGTAATTAAAACACTCTCACTCAAATGCACCTGTTATGATTCATGCCTTTTATATATAGCCATCAGAATATGGGGATCTATCCTGTATATTTGTGTTCTCATCTGGAACAGAACTTGGTTCCATTGGCTCTCATACGCTTCCAGTTCATATGCTTTGTTTTGTGGATGAGATATAAAGTTCATGCGCACACACACAACTCTGTATTCTGAATTTGCATAACACACCGACTCTCTGGTTCCATCAGTCTAAATCATAGAATTACCTCACTGACATAGTGCTGCATTTCTCCCTGCAAAGCATCATGGGTAAGTTTAAGAAACACAGGAAAAAGTGCTTGTCAAAGTGATTAGCGCTGTGATCCCCAAGTTGTGATGTACAGCTTTGATCAATTCTATGAGTCTAGATACAATAAACCATGTGTGAGAGGTGGAGGGAGATATAGGGACATCTGTGGGCAGAGATGATAGAGGCAGATCTACAAACCTGAGGCAGCGTGTTTGTCCTTTATATCAGTGTTTACAGTGTGTGTGTGTGTGTGTGTGTGTGTGTGTGTGTGTGTGTGTGTGTGTAACTTTGCTGATTGTGCCTCTGGTGAGGATTCTGGGTTTAGCAGCTTCACCTCTTCTGTGGTCGAAGTGGCACATAGGAGTGAAAGATCTCTCTACACCCCAATACATCAGTCCAGTCAGTCACCCAGGGGGGCGTGGCCAAGCGGAGGGTTACGCCAAAGATCTCTGCCGTGGTTTTATTCTGGGGTACAGCTGAAGATAAACAGACACGTTCAGGTTTAGCACAGGCACATCATTAACAGTCATGCTGCATACACACAGCAGAGGAGATCTGCAGTGAAACAGAATCTTGGTTTAGTAATGAAATAAGTTAACAGACTGTGTGTTTGTTGACGTACCCCCAGCAGGTTGCGCGGCACGTAACCCTCTTTGTCGTTGAGTTTGCTCCACCACCAGTCGGTCTCTGTGTCATCTGTCCTGCGCAGGACAGTGATGGCGTCACCCTCCTGAAATGAAAGCTCATCTGCACTCTGAGCCTCGTACTCCCACAGCGCGTACACCACCCCCTTATTCATCACCCCCATCTTCTCCTGCACACCTGGAAACACACACACACACAGCTGAATACAGCCTGTACACTTCTCAAGTGCTGGTACAATACCAGAAAATCTACAGCTAACAAACCTCTGGTCAAATTTACAAAACAAACTATTTTATCATCTTAACATTTAATTGAGACATACGTGTACTTTTCAGGGCCACTTAATTGCATTTTTTTTATTTTATTCAGTAAATTCTAGGCGCAAACAAACAAAGTGGTTATTTAGCTTTATTGATGCATTCATTTCCAAAACGTTTTGATGTCATTAAATTATTATAATATAAATTCAATTATAAAATGGGAGAACATTGAAATGAAGAGGGTGGTCTCACCATAGAGGAACTGTGAGCACTGTATGTAACCCTCCTCCATCTCCTCACACTTCTCGGCTGCCGTCTCCACGTCACTGATGGTAGTGGCGAAGATGGCTGCGCCCGACTCCACCAGCAGCTTGCACAGGTGCACGCTGTTGCAGGAAGCAGCGCAGTGCAGAGGCGTCCTGCACACAACACTTCACGTCAGCCCTGTCAGCTGATCAGTCTCATTCACAATAACTGACATGACTGTCTGAATAACTCCACACATGAATGCCACAGTCTCCTCACCAGCCATCACTGTCTGCTGCGTTCACATTAACCCCAAAGTCCAGCAGGAACTTGACGATGTGATGGTGCCCGGCGCACACTGAGTTATGAAGGGGTGTGATGCCCTCGTCATTAGGGGTGCTGGGATTAACAACCTACAGAATGATACCAGACAAAAAATTGGTTGATAAAAATAATCGTTTTTGTGTAATACTCAAGCTTGAGAGATGATTGACTGTTGACTGCGTCACATCACAGCAACACTGAAGCATAAACCGAAATGCTGTTATTAATATTTATACCTCATAGATAATCCTTTGAACTAGGTCAAACTCTCCCTCCAGTGAGGCGTCCAGTAACAGGGCGAGTGGGTTGAACTTCACTCTGAGACCGTGACCCGTTCGCTCCGAGTTTGGCTTCTTTAGGTTTGTCCGTTTGCCCTGTTGAGCACAAAGACAAACCTTTAAACGCACAACCATTCAGAAACTCTGAACTGAGTGGATCTGAACTGAGTGGTTAAGACCAGACATGCATGGTTTGGCTTCGTTTCATAAGAAGAAGCATGACAGAATAAATGAATTCAGAATGAATTAAATAGGTTAACGTGGTGTTTGTGTGAGAGTATGGTCAGCAGACACACCATGGGCTCGGACGAGGGGTCCGCTTCCTCAGGCGTGCTGGCCTCAGCTACAGGGCTCGGCAAGATGGCTGACGGTTCGGCAGGATTGTTGTTGCTATCTTCCGGTGGTTCTGGTGCTGGAGGGGTTAGCGTTTCAACCGGCTGCTGCAAGCTCTCATTATCATTGGCATCACCTTGCAAGACAACTGCTTCTGCAACAGTGCCCTCAGGAGGCACGGAGGATGCTTCTGAGGGCAGATTCCCATTGTCTGCATCAAAGAGGCTTTCACCTGTTGCTACTGAGGGCTGATAGAATGGAGTAACTCCTCCAGCACCATTCCCCCCTCCGATTCCTCCCTCCATCCCCCCAGCCAGGGTGTTGAATCGCTGATACAACAGCTTCTGGATGTTGGGCCCATTGGGGCCCTCTGGCTCCGTAATAGAGCTGCGTTTTTTAAGCGGTCGTGGCGCGTTGGCCAGTTTTTTGCGCAAGGCCTCCAGTTCAGCATCGCTCTGGTAGCGCATAGGGGAGTGGACCATGGGTGTGAGTTTAGTGGGGCTGAGGGGTCGCGGGATGTGGTCTACGTTGGATGGGGGTGGTTCAGGGACACCAATCATCTGACCCTCAAAATCCAGCTCGCTATCCAGCATGTCTCCGCCAGGAATCTGCAGGGCGGGAAAGGCCCCAGAGCCCCCAAAAGCTAAAGGAGAGGAAGGCATGGAACTGGAAGGCAAGACTGGCTTACCATACACTGCAGACAGAAAGAATAAAACAACACTCAACACTGCCATCAAAAATACACCACACTTACAGTAAGTAAGTGTTACATATTCTTATGTGCTCCTAAACTGTTAATAAACTGTACTGTTAACAGATCTATTTAATTTTCCATCTTTTTAAAAGCCCATATTATAGTTTTAGTTTTAGGGTCTGCAGGAATACAGTCACATGATTTATACTATAAATTGATAAAATGCTGTTGGAGCTCCTTTCTCTTTTAAGCCCCCCTGCCGAAATGCCCAGCCTGCTCCGATTGGTCAGCTGGAGAGAGTGCTGCTTGTGATTGGTCAAACTTAATCTCCATCTACTCTCCACCACTCTAGCTTTGTCTGAGCCACTAAATGGGCAATATGAAAATGTGTAACATACTGACAAAGTCAAAAGTGAAAGAAATTCAGAAGTCAGAAATAATGTCAGGATTACAAATGTGCCATTTCAGGCACTTCAGGAAAAAGAATAACTTCCTTTGGCACTGGCTTTGTGCTTTATTATATTATAAATACACTTTATTTGTACATGTAAATAACCTGCAGAATTGGACACTAAGGAAAGGTTAAACAAAAAAGCATAACAGGTGTCCTTTACAACAAATCACCCTCACCATGATCAACTATGTGAAAGAGATGATTGTAAAGGTGAAAAACAACCATTCAAACTGCAACATTAAAACCAGAGGCTGACCTGCTTTGACTGCAGGCTTGCTGTTCACAGGGTAACTCTTGAGAGCTGCCGGCTGCAGGTACATGTGGTAGATGGAGCTGGAGTTCATGCTGGCTGGCCCTTTTCTGGGTGACTGAGGTCTGGAGCCTTTGTCTGAGATGTAGGGCCTTACAGCTACAGCCAGAGGAGGGTCTGGTCTCTCCCCAGGAGGGAAGAAGGGCGGATTGGGCTGGAAGGTGGGACTGGGGGGAACAGAAATCCGCTGCTGGATCTGCTGAGATGATGAGCCGGTGGGCGCGGGTGGGACCCGGGGCCAGGCTGGCGGAGGCGGGGGCGGGTTGTTGGGCACAGGCCGGAGAGGAACATCTTTACGGCGGTCCAGAGAGCTGGTGGAGCCGGAGTTTGCAGAGGAGAGGGGGTGGCTGCTGGTGTGGGCGCCGTAAGGGGGAGGCTGAGGCTTACCGACAGCTGAGCTTATTTTACTGGAATCCTGAATCTGAAGGAAAAGGTTACACAGAGGTTACACAAGGTTCGGGAAATACAGTATAATTATAATTTTAATAAGCTAACAGGAAAACATGAAGGTTAAATAAAGAGAGCAATTTGTGTGTGTGTGTGTGTATGTGTGCACACGTTCGAGTGACTCATTATGACCAATAAACAGAGTAAACGCTCACTTAATGGAGATGCAAATCAAATCATCACAGGTTTCACAAACACAAAAACTGAAAAAAACTCAAAGTTCAGTCTGACTGCCACTAGGGGGCAACCTCTGTGACAGTCACATCCATGAGTGAAACCATACCTTCCCTGAAGGAGGGCCTGCCGGTGTTTTACTGGTTGTGTCTGTTCCAGACTCCTTCCAGTCAGGTGGTTTGACTGACGCATTGCTCTTGTTGAGGGTGGGCCAGCCGGCATCATTCGCTAGAGGGAAAGATGAAGTATTAGCACAGGGTAACAAATGACAGAACCTCGAACAATACAGTCTACTTATTAGGGCGGTTTGATGAACTGCACTACTAGAATACTAGAGAGTGCAGAAGTCAGTGTATGCTACGCTTTAAGCATGACTGATGAAGTAGCTTCTTGAGTTCCTGAAATAAAAAGATGAGCTTCTTACATCTGCAAGACAGATTCCCATCCATTTTAATATTCGGCGGTATAAAAATACAACTTACAGTTATGATCTATGTTAGAGAAGGATGAAGTTTAAATGAAGCCCTGCTGAGGAGATGTGACTAATGCAGAGAGCAGGGACGAGGAGGCAGAGAGCCGAGTGAACCTTATCAGAGGAGTTTCTCATCCTGTCACACACTCATCTGACTCTTCACATCTACTTCAAACCGCTTCTTTCATTATCTCACACGCACGCACGCACACACTCACGCACGCACACACGCACGCACACACGCACGCACACAACAGGATCAACAGCTTGTGACTTATTTTGTAGTGCAGTAAAGAACAAATCAACAGGGTTTCATTACATTGACCAGGTTTATTTCAGGGGAGGGATATTAAATATCTCTTGGAAGCGTATTAACATTTCTTCATATTATTTATTTATATTAATTCATAATTATTATTACTTTGTCAAACTCTTTATGAAATATTGCAAATTAGTTTGTCGATGCCATCTCAGACTTCTGGACCCCATTGTAAACTCTTCAATTAGCATCACACACAAACATGTGTATCACGTTAAACTGTGTTTAATATTAAACTGTCTGTAGAGATTCTGCACTGAGAATTCATTGTATGGGTGACTGTAACAAGTCACAGGGACTCTGTCAGACTGCTTTGATCCTGCTCACGACACTGAATAAGGTTCAGAGGTCTTTCCTCCTGCCCTTCATCAGACACCTTCCCACTCACGAGAGGCGCCGTCCGGCCCTGCCGCAGAGCAGGAGACTGGGGGTGGAGCCCCAGGGCCTGGGCGGGGCTCTGGAGGGGGCGGGGCAATCGGGTCCACTATGATGTCTAAATCAGAGACCTTCCAGGGGCCGGGGGGCTTTCTCACGCCATCTAATCACCCCCCCCCACAAACAAATACCACAACACCGGAGTACAGGGACAGCAACAAGAGAGACAGAGACAACACATCACAGCGCAGAAATGACACAAGAGGTTAGAGATGAAGAAAAGGAGAAATCAACTTCATAAACAAACTGAAGAGAGGAAACCCACAGCTGGAGGTGATGGAAACCTATGACCTCCTCAAACCTCCTAAAGCATTTTAGAAACAAACATATGATCTAAAGCTATAGTGAATTTAGCGTTTCTGATTGGCTGACAGGTTTTATTCCAGTCCAACAGGAAAGAAGTCAGTAAGTGTACGAGATTAGAAAACAAACCTCTGAGAGTTATTTAGCGTTTGTTTGAGACTCTTAGCTCAAAGTAAACTACACATTTGTGAGTTTAACTGTATACTGTGCTTTGTTTTCTGATTTATGCCTGTGAAATAATTGTTATTACTTTCGGCCAGAACAGTTTGGCTCAACATGATCAACTGATAGCATAAATGTTTTCCCTCAATGACACTACTGGATACAGAGTCTTAAACTAATATTATATTATATATTCATATTTATATTCATATACAGTATGTGACTATAGTGAATATACACTGTTCCACAGGTGAGGATAAACAACAGAAATTAAACACGGAATGATAAGGGAATGTTTATTTGGTAGTATTTCATTCCAAATGTCTGAAGCACAAAGACACCTGATTTGAAGGACTGACCTGATTTGGATCGGCCATGGTTGGCTGGGATGTTGACCCCCAGTGACTGAGGTTTGAGGGGCTCAGGGGGCACCACATAACCCTCCTGTCTGCCTGGCACTGGAAGCTGGATGTAGGGTCCCACGGCAGCCACCCGGCCGGTGTTTCCTGCAGCTGGCTGTGGAGAGGGAGGACCGTTTACTCTATTCAGCTGCAGGGTGAGGAAAAAGAGGGACATTAAAATAAAAGTATAGAGTTTCAGTAAAATTAATCAGCTCTGAAAACAATTCTGCAGAATCCCCACTGAAGAATCCGTCTCTCATATAACAAGCAAACTAAGGTGTGTGAGTAAACCAAATGAATAACAGTGAGGGATGCACTCCTGGCCTTACAGGAAGGTTTTCTTTTTGACGTGCCTCAGCTTTTCTCTTGTACAGTCGATCTCTGAGTTCACCGATACGTTTGTCCATCAGCGTCACTTCCATGTTCCTCTTGTTCAACAGCTCCTTCTGCTGCTGAAGTTTGCTGTTCTGCTCCTGATTCAGCTTGTTACGGATCTGATGGAGAAAATCAGGAAATGATGACACGGAAGACTCAAGCCTCACACACAGACAAGACAGGAACACTAACAGGAACTAACATGACAATAACCAATCAAAACCAAAGGGAGACGTACTCAACGAGTTCTGGTTAACTGCTGGTTAACACGAACATCTAATCAGCCAATCAGGTGGCAGCAATGCACGCAGTCACAGATATGGGCAAGAGAATCGGATGACGAGGAAACAGAGCACTGGAACGGGGAAGGTGACTTTGAACATGGTTTGGTCGTTGGTGCCTGACGGGCTGGTTTGAGTATTTCACAAATGTCACAAAGCTCAGAACACATCAGACTGATTTCTCAAACATGACAGTGAGTTCTGCACACAATCGCCCTCCACACAGACCAGAACTCAATCCAGCAGAGCACAAATCTGCAGCGACTGCGTGATGTTATAGATCAACAGGGAACGAAATCTCAGAGCGATGTTTCCAGCAATGTGCTGAATCAATGGCTCAAAGATTTTAAGCAGTTCGGAAGGCGAAAGGGGGTCAAATCTGTTCCCAACAAGGTGCAGCAACTAAATCACTTAATCAGCATATGTAATTCAATATCGTTTTTTACACTTGAATTTTTTTAAAGCTGTGTTTACCTGCAGCTCCTGGTAGAGTTTGCGGAGCTCCAGGGCAGCAGTGCCGGTCAGCTGACCCCCGAGAGTCTGCAGGCCGTTCGGTTTGCCTTTTTTCAGATCCTCCAGCTGCTGGCTGAGCTGATCCACCCTCAGCACAGCCGTCTGCAGCTCTGCCTGCTTCTCCTGGAACAGTCCACTGATGTGCTCGATCTCTGCGGCTAACAGAACATGCGCAGGGTTACGCACACGCAAACTCACATGCAGACATGGGCTGACATCTTCCCCATCATTGTAGGATTACCGTTTAATATTCAATAAAAATATATTGCACAGAGAAGCTAAACAGTAGATTTTATGCTGTTGCTAGGCTGTTGCTAAGATGAACAGATGTACGGTATTGTACATCATTACAGTACAAATCAAGTTGCCAAAAGGCCAAGCAACTCAGCTAAGGGTATAAGGGACAGTACACCAAAAAATGCTATTCAAGACCATGTGTACGTGCTTCTGGATTCAGGGGAACGCACAAGGAGATGTCTGGTGACAGGCGCTGTTTACTTTTAAAGCCAGTCAGTTTACCTTAACACCAATTCACAAACATTTATTCAATTAATCAAGACATTTACTCCAAAGTGGATTTGCTTCAGTGAAATGGACAATCTGATTCAGAGCTGCATGTGTGAGGTTTAGGCATGCTGGAAGACCATAACTCACAGGCCATCGCAGAATCCTTACCGCATGTGTATATACAGTAAGTCAAATTTACAACAGTCAGCGGATGTATTCAATGACTGGAATTAATGCTACACCCATTGTGTCTCAGGCTAAAGGGGGAAGCTCCAGTACATACACAGATTGCCGTTGATGACTTTGCTGTAGTCCACTTGACCCCTCATGGCTCGGATCTTCTTGAGTTTGGCCTCCTGACTCTCCACCCTCTCCTTCAGCCTCTGCAGCTTCTCAGTCTCTGACACGGTCTGCTGCTGCCGTCGCTCCTGCTGCTTCAGGTACCGCAGGCGCTGCTCCTGCGCAGAGGATGCAGTACATGTGTTAGAATGCAGAAAGCATAAGTAACAATGAAAACAATGAATTCTTACGATGAATTCGTATGATCGCTACAATGGCAACATTTCAGCAGACCGACTGAAAATTGCCAGTGAAAGTAGTGTAGTGCACACAGAGTAGTGTACATTTAGAACACCACCCATCATCACACGGTGCATTAACAGTGCCTAAACACAACACACATCCTAGTGATTTACTGTCCATGTCAAGTGAGGAAACGCACACGTTTGCTATAAAGAGCGCGAGCAATACCTGCGGGAGAAAGTGCAGTTACTGTAGATGCTTACAGTTACAAAACAAGAGAAAATCTAAGCATCATCATCTGTCTCTCTATCTGCAGGGAACACCAACACATCCAAATGCAGGGAACTGGAAACTGCATCGGAGTGAGAAAGTTAAAAATAGCACCCGGCGGAATTTCTGTGACTGGAGGCTTGATGTCATCACAGTACACTCACACACAGCAACAACAGGCCTCTCATCCTGACTGTTCTGAGATCAGCGCTCTCGCCATCTTAAACCCTGCAGACGGCCTGTGTCTGATCCAGAAACAGTGTCTGTAGACATCTAGTGTGCACTAGCCAGTTGCAGATTGCACACTTCTGCTCTTTGTAGAAGACACACAGATGTTTCGCTGCCGTGGATGAGAAACGCCTGTCAGGGCACATAGCAGCTGTTTGCTAAATAATTGTCATTTTGGAGTTGCTTTCCGCTTGTGGTTCTCGTGACTAACGGAACTATAATGACTGAAATAACATGCTGTAATGACCTATAGATGTGGCCCTGAGGAAAACACAGAGATGAGGTCAGGAACCTAATCCATTTAATTACAATATTACACAATCACAAACTCAACAATAATCATTTTGCTTTACAAACAAAGTCTGAGTCTGTTTACCTGACATGCAGTTGCATTTTAAATAATTACACTTAATTACAAGTATGTTAAACTCATGAATTATTTACACAACCTTTGTGCATGTGTGTATTTTAACAGAGATGATTTAAATACTGCGACTGGAAAATCTCTGTTCAGAAACTCCCACAGAAAGACTGAGATGATAAATGGTTTTGCACTAAATTATCACTATGTTTAGCAGGTGCATTTCTGAGCAAACACCCAGAATTAACACCAACATAAACACCAACACATTATTCAGTAAGTTGCCAAAACCTCTTTCTAAGGCTGTGTGCACATATGGCAGATGTTTATAACACACAGTCACCCAAAATTATTGACAGATCAGCAAAAAAAAAAAAACAGAAAATCTCCTTTACAGTGTTATTTGCCCACAGATTTACAGTAAGTAAATTACAGTAGGCTTGAACTTCCTCTCGGAATGGCTGTTGACTGTAATTACAGTAGCTAATCATTTTACTGTGAAAATGAAGGATTCTAAATAAGACCACACAGCAGTAATTTCAAGTGCTGTCTGAATAACAAACTAACAAACAAAAAGCTTAAAGTCTAGCTCTTTTCCCCGATACACTATCCCTCTATTCATCTGCAGAGATCACTCAACCACACATTTAACTCTAGCTGGGATAAATGTAGATCTATAAACAAAGAACAACCTATTTACAGTTAAAATAAAAATGCTTCTTTTTCACTCTCCATCTACAAAAGCACACAAGTCAAAAAATAAAAAATACGAGTAAATCATAAATTATATAACTTAATGTAAATTTGGTTTGTTTCAACAGCAAACATTTACTATCGAGCACATAGGTCTCTCCACACAAATCAACATAGAGATCTATAAAAAGAACGGCATCAAAAGGACACATCTGAGCGGGTTACCTTAGCGACAAGCATCTGTTGCTGGGCCTCAATTTGCTGTTGCTGACGACTGGCCATCTCCTGCAGCTCAGAGAGAGTGAGCTCCACACGAGAGTTTCCCACCTACACGAGGAGAGAGAGAGAGAGCCAATCAAACAGAGGCATATTTGCGCATAAACAAGGATACAAACATGACTGGTCTAATTCCACAGGCATTCATGACATAGAAGACGAGAACTGTGTATCTGCAGGGCTCAGTTTATTGAGAACTAGGTGTGAAATGACCTGTGGCTGAGTAAACGCTTACAGCTTCACTATAGCATGAGCGCTAATGCTAGAGCAGGCCTGCTAAGATCATCGGAAGGGGAGAATGGAAACATCTAAAACCGGCCTGTGCCAAGGATGTATCCCACAATCCCACTCTTTCACACACTGCATTCTGGAAGATAAGAGCTAGCTGTCCGTCACTGTTGTTTCACGGCGCGGTGTCGCTATGGCAGCAGAGCAGAACGGCCGTGTTGTGCAAGATTAAAGGCACCAAAATACACAGACGGCAATTGCCATCACAGACTGCCATTTAGAGCGATCAAGCAGAACTGTGGGTGACTGAAGACTCCCAGCACATGATGTGAACAGAGAACATAACATGTACTGGTACAAAATAAAGGCAAGACACATTAGTAATGAAGATAACGTGATGATTATACAATAGTACACTGTAGCTAAAGACAGAAATCAAAAGAAACTACGGGTTGATTATTCAAGTGTTTAGCTTGTATATAACGGCGTTAGAGGCACAAAGCTTGTGGTCTTTTAGTTGTGCCAATATAGCAATGCTTTCGTGTCCTAAAAACCACTTTTGAGTGCACTTGTGTGGATTGTGTTTGGAACAGCCCAAAGACAGTGTAAAAAAAACCAAGGCAGAAGCTGGGTCAGTCATTGAGGTTATGCAAGGACTATCGGTCAACACAGTCACGAGCTGCAGTCAAATTAGTTTATCAAAACTGCCACTGGCTAAATGTATTGTTAGCCAAGCTAATACCATGATCCAGTTCCATCATTCACAGGCAGTATTTCCCCACACAGATGTGATGGTTGAAATAGGTCTGCTAGCATCTCTTAGTCGTGCCTCACGTCTTGATTCATCTCTAAACAATTACTGTCTAAATTACCCAACATGAACACATAACAAAAACAAGACCGCTGAAAACATAAAACGTTAACTGCCTATTTAACAAAACGTTTTTTTTAAACGTGCTGAATCTGTCCAGCTCACCAGCCGTCATGCACAGAACTCTGCAGGAGATAATGCAACACAAACATTATGACATGAACACGCAGCAGGCATACGGTCAGAGAATCTGTGGAGCTCGAGACTGCCCGTTTCAGCACGCATTTAATACAATCTCACAGGTGCCTGTATATCACAATTCACATGCTATTGATTCAGTTTACAAATACATATAAAAACAAAATTAAAAACAAATGTCAATGGAATCAAACCTATTGAACAGGTTACTCTGAATGTAAAGCGTATTTCCAGTGACATTTTGCTGGTATTTTACTGCTTCTCTGTGTCAATACAAGCTGTCCTTTCCATTCGACTAATGATTAGTGAATGCTGGATGAAAGGCTTTTGCCTGGAGTGTGAGGCCCAGTCAGGTCTGGACCGAATCAAATGTCACTTTAAATAAGAGTGAGGGATTGAAATTCTTTCCTGCATGCTCAGCTACCGGAAACCCAAACAGGCTATTTGTCACCAAGCAATATTATGAACCCCGACAGGTACAGACGATCTGTTGTGACTATAGTTCTGATTAGTTTTATGACAACAGCATCAAGATGATTTCTTCACCTCAGTTTTGGAGCGATCTTTTACTTCATTTAAAAGAATAATTGCAGCTTGTTGGCACGTCCATAAAAGCTGTCAGCACACAGTTTCTCTTTCCAGTAAAACATTTCTGACAAGTGAGCTCATGCTCTGTAAGAACATCACAGATACAGACACACTTATGTGAAAACTAACAATTTTACTTCAACAATAACTAAAAGGTCTAAAAATCCATCAAATCAAAAGTCAACACAAGTCATCCCTTTGTAAATAAAGAACGCCAATCTTTTCTTTAAAATAACAACGTATAACTCGGCGCAACGCAACACTTACCTATTTTGAAGTTCTGCTTTCCTCAGCACAGTTTACTCGGATCAAAAATGACACAATCCGCACAAGCTCTCTGTAGCAGATCTCACAATTTTATTATAGCTGAAATTACTCGGTTTTGCAAGAGGAGTGATTCAGAGCTTAAAGGCCAATTGTGTCTGGCTCCGTTCACCCACACTGCCGACTCTGTATCGCTACATCACATGGGTTTTTAAGAGACCATCTCCATGGCGATGTGGCACAAGGAACGACATACAACAAGCCGATTTGATTATGTTTCTGAGGTTGGTGCTCTGTTCAGTGTTCTTTGACATTAGGGGGAGGGAGGTCTCAGCTGCGTGGCATGATCTTGCCTGTCCTCATCTCTTCATATCTCTCTTTACTTGATGCAGTTGTGCAAATATGTTTGTTTCTTTAGAGAAGGAATAGGTTTTTTTTGCCTACATAGCAGTGAAACTCAATGCTTGTTTGAACAAGAACTTGTTAATCAGCCCGAGACATAAAGCAAAGCTTGGCTTTAATTTGGAGAGCTTGCACGGGGATAAGTAATACCCGGGGCGAAGCCACAGAGAGAATTTGGGTAAGGAAAAGAAAGCAAGCGGCAGCCACCTTATACTAAAATTACCAGCAGGTGGTCAGGAACAGCAGAGGCTTCTGCCTTTTCTGTAAGTTGGTGATAAAATAAGAATAAGAAACAGTTTATTCAATATGACAAAGGAAGCAGGTCAATGGGGAATCACTCAGACTTAAAGCTCAGGGCACGTTCTACAGATCAGGAGCTGAAGAAGATGAAAATATCTCCAGAGGTTTCAACTGTAGCGTTCCCCAACAATCGTCATATTCCATGAATGTATCCAAAGACCCCCTTTCCCCTTTCCTTTAAACGCTTCGGAATACAGCAGTTTACTCCATTTTAATTACACTCTCACTGCTTTTAAAGGTGCTGCATGCGATTTCAGTTGCTTTGCTTTGTGTTCTTCAACAAGCCCACAGATCATATTTTACTACATTAACGACACTGTTGAGGCTTTATTAAAAGGCTTAGATTGTTTTTATACGGTTTACTACAATATGAGGAAAGGTCAACGTAAAATATGGGGGTCTGTGACTCACCAGCACTGAATCTGTGACTGACAGATTTACTCAATAAAACTGCTTTCTCTTTGTGTAGAAAATATTCCCTTTCACCCCCGCAAGAAGTTCTTAATCACAGGAGAAAACTTCAGTGTGAAGTTCTGCAACTCCGAAAGGCCGTTGTCCCCGATCTGATCAGCTTTGGATGCACCATAACATCCAAACCATAAGCTCATCAGCCAAAGCTGGCGGTAAAATCGCAGATAAAGTTAATCTTGCCTTTCAATGTGATTTTAATGATATGCTACACAGCCGAGGAGCTTGATAACAAGTGCGGTGATATAAGCAACCTTCCTTCATCACTGCAGAATGCACCCACATAGACAGCATGTTCACTGTTGGCGAAGCACCACTATAATCCTCTTTCACACTAAGATTCAGACTGGTCTGAAAGCTGTGCCGGTCTTAGAAAGACTGTTCAAGACATTCATCTAATGTTCTGATAAGCTGTACATTAGAGCTCCAGGCCTGTGACCTCATTTAACACTGAAGCATAGACATCTGAACTCTACCACAAGAACTTAATTCACAACCTGAAACACTCTCACATATACTTATGACTAAATCCTTCCACAGCACAGCTTTTTTTAGAAATGCCTGCGTCATGTTTCACCCCAAAATAAAGTTTTAAAAAAACAATATTTTGCATAAAAAACATGCAGCCTATTCTCACAGCCATTATCTCACAATGCCCTTTGACCTGGCGTGACATATGACTCTTAAGAGTTTACGTGAGATTCTTCTGGCTTGTGAGTAGCTTGTGTTGTGCTTCTCATTTGTAAATCACTTCGGATAAAAACCAACAGTACGCTAAATAAAAAAGTGGACCAATACCAAATCACCCGTAATGAACCTGAAATCTGAAAGAGCTGTACCTGCACGTTTCTCAATCACTGCTTAACTGTTCTGGTGGAACGAAAAACATAGAAACAAGAGTACAGGAACAAAAAGAGAATAAAAGATTAAAAAGCTTGAAAATTCATAATGAAGAATGAATAGAGAGAAAAAGAAGAAAACTGAAACATGTCCAGAGAGAGCAGCAGCCCACACACAGCAGAACAACTTCATGAAACTCCATCTGCCCACACAGATGAGTGTTCTGAGCCCAGAACTCTGCATGATGATGGCCAGGCATGAAATCTGTGTATAATCAGCGACTCCAGCACTGTTACATACAGAACAGCCATTTATTCCTGTTTCAGCGAGCACAGGAAAAAGATGGACAGCTCTGACCACCCTTTATTGCTTAGCCAGCATGATGGGCCACACACAGATTCGACTGTTGATTTAACAGTAGCAAAGCATTAGCAGCCTGTGGAGGTTAAGAAATGTGTTATTTTAAAGATATCGCATGTACGACCCACTTGTCTCTACATCTCACCTCAACACTCTTTTTTTCTCTTCCAGGAGGGACTAGGCCAGTCACAACCGTTTGGATCAACGCTCAGCAGAGTTGACTGTGGAAGTACAAGCTCGAGCAAAGACAGAGTGACTGAACTGAAGCCTCTAGCGTGCACTCCAATGCAGACAGGCCACAATGACCCTCTGAGGTGACACGCGGAGCAAGAGGAGAGAAAGAAGGCCACCCACTGTTTCATAAGGGTGAAATCTATTGCCTTTTAGGCTGGCCACATACTCAAGGATTACCCCACTGTGAAAGCTTTGCATGTGTGTGGGACAGAAAAACATCTTCAGAAAGCTGTTAGCTACACAGCGGATGTATAAGCAGGGGAAGGGGAAACAGCCCGGACAGAGAGTCGAGGAAATGAAAACAGCACTGATCCTCTTACAAGGAGTTAAGTCATAAAATGAAAAAATAATAAAGATGCTAGAGGAGAATACAAACAGAATGTCCCCATTCCTTACACAAGTCTGTGTGTGTCTGGTGGGGGGGGTTACTTAACTATGTATTGGGAACACATTTGTACCAAGTGAGCATAACCTGACAAATCTCAGCAAAACCTTCTATTAGGTACATCCTAAAAAACATGATAAATATCTAGTGAACAAAGTCTTTTAAAAATTGTAAAAAATTGTAAAAAGCAGAACGTTTTAGGGTTAGTGGTTGTGTTAGGGTGAGAATAAAGTGTTTATAACTAGCCGTGTATACACCAATTTAAAGTCTATGGAATGCCTCAGTTTAGTTAGATAAGTAAGCGTGTGTGTGTGTGTGTGTGTGTGTGTGTGTATCGTTTTGCGGTGTTGTGTGCCAGTGATGACTTGCCTTGAGTTCTGGGTAGAGAGAGTTATTAGTTAAGTACAGGGATGGGCTAAGATTGGGCCTGAGGGAGAAATACGATTAAACTACCCAAACAAATTAAGCAGCTGCTTTGAGTCAGACCAGGAATTTTGTCTTGGCTCTACACAGATACTCAGACTATCCAAATGCCTGTTCTGACCTGGGACACTGTCATGTTTAATTGTTTGAGGTTAGCTGTCCAGTGTAGTTATGGTGCGCGTAAAATGGCCCAGCAGAAGCCTGGTGGCAGTGTGGCACAGTGGATAAAACTCAAGGCCACAGAGCAGAGACCTGCAGGGGCCTCAGGTTAAAATGACATCTTTACAATCTAATTAAATACATTCAGTTTAACACATCCATGTTCGTGCTTGTATGCTTGCATAGTTTTTCTACCCTAAATGTAAATTAAAATGATTTTAAATAAAGGCACTGGTCTTGGTTTAAATCCCTCCAATCAGAGGCCCTCATCCTGTACAGCTGACAAATTAAATCACAGTTGTCAACGGAACAAATTTAATCAAATTATACAGGAAACAAGAGGCTATAGCTCCTCCCCCCTTAAACACACACACACACAATGGGACAGAAACTGAAAATGAGAGCCATATGGCTACCCAACAAGACAAGCAGACAGGTGCGTTGTGCAACGGTCCCTAAAGGACAGCAAAACCTGTCAGAAATAAGAGTGTGTGCTAAGCATCAGAGTGGCGAGACTTCATGCCTGGAAAGTAAAAACCAACAGGCTTGAACCACAGCGGACACACCCGACTACCTGCGCCATCACACGGTCCCTAAAGAGCGACACATGACAGCTGTAAGAAAAGACAGCACACCCCCATTAATGCTTGTGTCTCACACAAAAACCTTCTCGTTCTGTTCACTGGTGGTCTGCAGTCATGTTTCTCCCTAAAGGTGGAATTAGTTCTGCTTCCTAGATTCCGGCTTTTCCCCTGCTGGAATCTGGGCCAGATGGGAATGAGCTCAGTGGACCACTTACAGCAGAAGGAGAACAGAATAAGAGGATGACAATTGTTTATATGAAGTAATACAATGAGTAGATTTCTGTGAATGTGTCTCATCGCGTTTGGCTTGCGGTAAGACGGAGGAACTGAATAACCTTTGACAGTTTTAAAAGCTTTGGTGCTGAAGAGTGTCACTTCATCAGTTACAGCCTGTAAGTGGTGATGAATCGCAATAAATGACTAATTTGTGGAATTCAACCCCCCACTCTGAATAATCATAATGTGGAGATGAGAAAAGCAGCACAGATTTGAATGAGGTTGTGAAATGAACTGACCCCGTTTTCATTGTGGGTGTCTAAGCCGCTTCCTCCTCTCCTGCTGGGCTGCTCCTGAGACTGCTGGCTCCCTAAGAGAACAGGAATAAAAGCAAACATCATATTAAACTTAGGAAAACATTTTTTGAAGAGAGTGGTGGTGGGCGGGGCGTGGTCTGTAGCCAATCACGTGAGAGCACTCTCACCCTGATCGCTGCTTTCAGTGGGTGAGTCTTCGTGGCGCAGGTAAAACTTCACCTCCAGCTTTCTGGGGCCCCATTTCTGCAGGTGTTCATACATCATGTGGTCAAAGGGGATCGCTCGCTCTGGAGACGAGAAAAAAAACAGGAGACATTTCATTAAAACAACCAGCCACTCTGATGTCACAAATATCACCCCTCATTTTGTCTTCAAGACAAAAAAAGAGCATTGTGTTCATATAAAAAAATCAAGCAAGAGAGAGAGGCCCACATGGTGAGGAGCGTTTTTATGTGGTTATGGACCCAAACAACAGAGGAGAACTGAAGAACAGACATCAGGAGAACAAAGAGATAAAACTGAATCAAAGGTGGCCTGCAGCCAGAGGAATGTTGCGCGGCTGGGTGCACGAGATGGGGAGGAACGTTTTGGACATTGATAACAGGTGGAGGAACATCTGAAGATCTGGCAACCACCCAAACAGGCAGATGAGGGAGGGATAAAACGACACAGAATAGTAGAAGACGGGATGAAACTGGAGAACATATCAACTCTGAGATTTTGATGTGAAAATAAATGAGTGGCAGAAGATTTGTTTGCTTGTGAGCCGTCCAAAATAAATTAAAGCTTAACTCCAACACAACAAAAAAACATTAAACTCCTGGTGAAGGATCGTGTTGGATTCTGTCCACATGTGGCATTATCACAATCTACACACACAAACATCCTAAAATGTGTCAGTCCAGTAACCACACTTGAACTAGAACTTGGTGTTTACAAGTAAATGATGCTTGTCAATGTAAAGCTTGTTGCCAGGGTGTTGTTAAGCAGTTGATAAAGTGTACTGAGTGTTCTAGAGCATTGCTATGATGTTGCTAGGATGTCGCCGGGAGGCTGCGTACCAACAAACAGCTCACCGCAAGTGCCAATAAATACTCTGATCTTCTAGATATGGGTCAATTTCTAGATATGGGTCAATAAACTTTACATACAAACTTTTGTTTATGTTTCATTGTTCATCAGCCGAAAACAGTTCAATAACTACAAGCTAACGAACCATGACCTGGTGTATCATAACCGGCTCATTATGGTCTCAGTGAAAGAGACATTTTTAGATGTAATGACACAGTGCTGATAGAAGGACTTTTAAAAGGTCCCTGAGCAAAAAAGATCCATCTGTCAGAACTCAAGCAGCAGTTACGTCTGAGTGAACAGATATTAAAGTTTTTGACTGCTGCCAGATTCTTCAGAGTACCGAGCATGAGGGTGTCTCTGAGACACTGAAGGGTAACTCACCGTTCCCATGCCAAACCTCGGCCAGGTGGCAGCCGCTCTCGCCCGGTTCTTTACAAAACTCCACCACATCACGACAGGTCGTCTCGGGAGTGATGGGCACCTCTGTCAGAGCCTCTTCCCCATCACTCAAGAACACGGTTAAAATCATCTGAAAGACATGGAGAGTGAGAGAGGTCAGTTTCATATGTCAGGTTTACACGGTAACAGAGGAGTGAGGGGCCATTTGCACAAAAGAACACTGGTTTTAATTTGCTGGTTCATGCACACATGCACCAGATAAATGCCTGTGTCTCTGCTTCATTTTTAGCATCTCGTACCATCAATTCTGTGTTTTTAAGTCCCAGCAAATCTCGATCAGAGTAGAAAAATCCCATGAATCCTAAGACCACTAGATGGCAGCGTTACTGCTCAAACACAACATTACGCACTCACCAATTCACAAGAAACAGCTATTCCTGCCACACAACCTGCTGCTGTGTTTTTATTCAAAACCCTGTCTAGAGTTCTCCCTGCAAGAGATATAAACCGTACATTGAGGTTCTGTTGCTTTTTCTGTTTATAGAGAGTTCTAGCCCCTCCCCTCAGCTCTGATAGGTGGAGTGTTAACAGGGAGGAGCTTGACAGTGAGTGACAGATTAAGTTGGTCGTTTAATGTTGCTGTAAGTGCAGTGTGACAGTACATTTAACTGTTGCTTTAAACAGTGGTCATATCTAATTTCTCCATGCAGACATATACACACCTATTCAAACAGTGTGCTTCTATCATCCCTGACACTAAAAAGCATAAGCTAAAAAAATATAAAAGCCAAATGCAGCTTAGCAATCAGAGAGCGCAAGATATCGCCTTGAAACCAAGATAAAGTTTTTATATAGACTGACCTCAATACAGAGTTTCTGAAGGTTAAAATTAATTTCTTTAAAATCCCGATTAATCACTGAGATCAATCAGTAACCACAGGTTTACCATAGTCTGCATTTTAGAAGGACACAGCACACACACCTGCAGACAAATCACATAACATCAGGTGTAAATGTGGGCCATCTTAAAGTAGGTCACATGTAGGCAGCATTGGTTTAGCTTCCATGATTGACAGGTGGGTTGGTTGAAAACCCTCCCCTACAGGCATTAACACACAAATGAAAACTTTAACTTTGTCTAAGTGCGTCAGGGAGGTACGCCTCACACCCCTCAAACAAACCACATAAAGCCCCTGATTCCTCAAGCATTCAGGCAGAAGGGCTCTACTGTTTTTGCTTGCTTTGGGGAGGGCTGGCAGTTCAAACACAGGTGTGTGGGTGGAGAAAGATTTCGAGTGTTGAGGAAAACCTGTCAGATCCTGAACCGGCACACTGACGTTGCTTTGTGCGCGGAGCTGAAAGCAACAATGGAAACAGGTCAGTTTCAATGGACGTTGTGTAGTGCAACACTAGCACTGAAATATTTACGCCAAACAGGTTTTGTTAAAAAGGACTCTTTGTGCATTTGTGCAACAATGACTATAAGAGAAGCATGTAGGTCGAACACAAAGAACGTAAGAACAACATTAGGTGTTAACAGAGTAAAGAACTAAACTGGTAGGTGAAAATCTGCCTGTTTAGAAAAAATATAATCTGAGGAAAAACTATAAGATTAAAAACATGTGACTATAAACACTAAACTTGGCTTTCCAGCGTATAACACACTGCCGTACTGTTACAGTCATATAGGTCAGCCACAAACAATAACACAAAACCTGCCACACATACATACAATGTACAATGTACAGTGACACATAACCAATGATATGCATTTTGCCTGAGCTGTGAAGTTTCCACACTTACATATAAAGGAATAGAAAGACAGAATATACAACACACCTTTCCATTCTGTTGTTTTCACTGGCTACACACACAAACAAATGAATGAAAAAGCACAAGTCAAAAGCATCAACAAATTAAAACCAGCCAAACAGACTCAAAAAACAATCAGTGTGAATCAGTCGCACAAGTCCACACGAGTCATTACTGAATTAACCCCCGACTGACTGACTGGATGTTTAACAACGTGCAGATAAAGACACACATCCACAAAAGAGTTTTGTTACTATTTTAAACCTCTGAACACTACCGGAAACTCTGCCGCTGCACAGAAACAGCAACATCAAAACTCTTTTAAACAGTGTGGTTGAGAAAAGCAGTCACCAAGCCTTTGAGATATTGTACGGTTTGTCATCATGTCAAGGTCTCAAGCAGTGTAGAACACACTCTCAGCACATTATATAGAGGGACATGTTTATCTGAACACCGGCAACTTCAGCGGAACTTTCAAAACTTCTGTTTGCGTGCTAGAGAAGAAGAGGGATGTTAGCGAAGCATCACCAACACGCTGCGGTTCTGATGTCATGACTGCGCATACCTTTGAGCTTCTATCTCAACACAATTAAAGTTAAATACTAAAGCTAAATTTTACTCGAGATACTGTGCAAAAAGAATGAAACGCATTACAATCAAATCACTACTACAGTAAACCTTGCGTGTCACAGCCGGGCTCTTATCTCTTGACAAGTTAATACATGTAAGCTGTGCACTGTATTCTTATCACAGCAGAAGAGGTCATACACAATTCTGATGTCCAAGACAGTCAACGCTTATTAGATGAATCTGAACAACAGAAACGATGATGACTGGAGCCGCTGCCAGCAAAGATGAAACACTCACATCCCCAAATCTGTACAGGCCCAGAACTCTCCTCTCTCACAACCACCTTCAGTCAACCTGATCAAATTCATTACCATAACACTGAAGCGCTTCTATTACGGCGATATGACAAAGGCTGCTGGACAGTGCCTGAGAACAGAACCCAATGACAGCCATTGTTTACTTTTTGGCACTGTAAGTAGATTACACATCAGTGATTATAGTCTCATTGAAGGGCTGTTCTATACAGTGCAGTCAGCAGCAATTTTGGGCTAAAACGAACTCTAACCGATATGTTGCCATTTCTGAGAAGAATTCAAATAAATGTCACTACATTACCATAAATAAAATATGATGTCATACCGCCAGCACCAGTCACCTCCAACAGGCAAACAGCACATCTGCACCATTTGTAACTAAGTTGATATGAAATACCAGCATTATTTTGTTGTCCACTCACAATTTGACTCAGGTTAGTTTTACCCATTTTAAAGCAGCACATCTGTTTGCATCACCTTTCCCCACTGCGATGCGGTCCGTCTTCTCCTGGCCTCTCTCTTCAGCTGCCGGACATGCTCCTTGCTCCAGCTCTTATCTCCAGCTTTAACAGACAGGCTGACGAGGCCACGCAGCACAAGAGTTACAAACTTCTTCATCATGCAGGATTTTTTTTAGAGCGAGGCTACATAAACGCATCCCTTGCATACGATCACACAAACACATTCGCTGATCAGTGCGGCGTGCAAGGGATCCCTGCAGCGAGGAACCCTCAGTAGTCAAGCCGACTGTGTGAGCGAGAGAGAGTGTGAGTGAGAAAAAGGAAACTCAGAGGAAGACTGAGGGAGGGTGCCTCTCTCATCAGAACTGTGAAGGGTGCGTCACCAGGTCCCAAAATGAGGCTCCCCCAATAAATCAACATCTCACAGCAGAGATGCTGCAAAGGCAGAGTTGTGTGCGTGTGTGTATGACAAATCATGTGAGACAAATCAACAATTCACCACAACTCAATAATATGAGAGACTATTTATGATATTTAATAGCAGTTTTGCCTGATTTATGGCACTTGGTGAAAGATAATTATAAAGTTTAGCCAGGACCAAATTATACTGCGAGTAAAAATAAACACCAACACAAACAGATGATTACTTTATGATGTCATAAAACCAGACTGGACGGATAAGAACGTCTGAGTGAATCTTCTTTCAGATTTAAAAGTAGAATTTATTATTAATGCTGACATGTTAAAATGAAAAGATGAAAGATTTGAAACATCAAGATGAAATCCAATGAAGAGAAAACTTTTAATAATAAATGCTAAAGTAGATTTTAATACCTGCGGTTTCCATCCAGAATAAAAACAGAGTCATTTCAAAAGCCATCTGAAGCCCTTGAGACACATCAAGGTCCTCAAAAATCTTGGCAAAATCTTTCATTATTTTGACACAGCATGGAAAACAAATCACTCACACAGCATGGTTTCTGAAGACCATATTCTAATTTGAAGTGTAATGATGCTATACAATAAGATCCACTTCTCTTAAGGTTTACTCAGAAAATCCTGAGAGCTGCAGGTGTCATGTGACCTTTTGCGATGTTCAGACATTGTATGATGGCCAAAAAAAGGCTTGCATAATGTTTGATGACATAACACCACAGATGAGCCTTACTGCCAAATTTCCACCCCCATCATTAAATTATGACAGGAACTCATGATTAACAGGGCATGACATCATCCAGTATGAATTTCTGACCAGCAATGTCAGGTGAACGGTAATCCTGTGGGGCATGTCCTAAAACCAGTAAAAACCAGTCCAGGTGAAAAGCAACAACTCTGACTTTGGGTATAAGAAATGTCTGTGATGACAGTTTATGAGAACACACTCATCTTAGAAATGTTGATGGCCGTAATGCTAATTCATGGCTTTAATCAAACCATATAATCTTTGAAGGAGCATGTGATACAAGCAAATCAAATCAAAGTCTACTAAAAAAACATCTAGATTATTTATCTAGTTTTATTTTCCTCCAGAACATCATACAGTCAGACGCCTGTAAAATAATCCTCATATTAAGCCACCAAAATGAATGCATCAGAGACAACAGCACAGGTTCAAGGGCAGCTAGTATGTAAAGGCTGTGCGAGACACACAGTGACCTTCACTGTTTCTGGGTAATATGCAAAGAGAGAAAAAGTACTCTTAATTAATCCCATTTTCATAAAGACAAAAATAAAGCAACATATGCACATAATGCAACAATATTGCACATTTGTGACACTGCTCTAAACAGCCATAGGAGGTGCATCTTTGAATATATTACCAAAAACACACCGGTTTAATTTTAGTGCTCATTAAAAAACTCCAGACTGAATAGCCTGAAGCTCTGAACCGGTCTTACTCAACTGCAAAATCCAGCTACATTTATATAACGTAAGCTGTGTGCTTTCTGGTGCACTTCTTAAGATAAGGATAAAGATTTCATTTTATGCAAGAGGAAATTCGAGGCGGTTTTGTTAAAGTCTTCTTGCACAGAAGTGGTTTTTCACCGATATATTTTTAAGAGGCATCAAACTCTCCTCATGAACTCTTGCGACAGCCACCATTCATATTTGAGGAATCCTTCTATTCAAAGCAGAACAGGGAAGCAGGAAGCAGTACGCAAAGTGAATAAATGAATAATTAACTCAATTGCGGAAAAGGAGGAAGAGAGAGAGACCAAAAGAATCATTCAAGGAGATGAAGTAGCAACAATTATTCAGCTTCTGAATAATTGCAGACTAGCTGAATTATGTTGTTTTTAGGGACGGGCCTTTATTAAAACATTATTAAAGTTATATACTAGGGCTGGGCGATAAATCGATTTTATCGATTAACTCGAATGTGTAGTTTACATCGATTTGCTTGAATGAAAATCGGTTTTATCTTTAACGTAATAT
>JAZGTJ010005947.1:0-26180 GCA_036877575.1 Botia almorhae
ACATACACTTAACTGTAAAACTACTGTATATATAAAAGACGTCCACAGACACGCTTTTTGGAGATGCACCTAGAATCCTTTTCATGCATTTGCATAGACACTCTTATCTATAACAATATACACTGAATTCAAGGTATATGTCTATCCGTATGTGCACTGGTACCTGGTAATCAAAACCTATTATATTATATCTTAACCACGCTGAAACTAACACCATTGTTGAACTAGCTGGAGAACCTCTGCTAGTATATTAGCGGTGACAATACGCTGACGTACTTCCAAACGCGCGCCGCTTTGAATCTTTTATCAGTATGCATCACACAGAGCATTTGAACATGTATCACGTTTTAACCGATATTTATTCCCTCCTCCCGACGCCACTTCTTATATCCTATCACGCCCACTTGAATTGAAATGGAAGGTGTGTGACAACAGCGCGAGTCAGCCGTGCCCCTGAGAATCACAATGATGATAATGGAAGAATGTTTTTATTAATATTTAAGCGTTTGTGAGCCGGTGCAGAACAGACGGTGAGATAGATTAAGCGCGTCTTCAGCGCCTCAGAGATCTTCTTTAGACTCAAGAAACGACACAGCTAACAATTGTAGGTTGTATGAACGTTCTCCTAAAATTTCCATTAAGTAACGAAAATGTTAAATATGCTACTATATGTTTTCTAGGTTCTAGAAATGTTTAAAACATCCAGTTTTTTTAAACATTGTATTAACATTATTGCTTGGTTATAAAAAACATAACTTTAACTTATGCATAATGTTTTTGATATATATGATATATAACAAAAATTTTATTTTAATAATATATAAACTTATGTTACTGCAAGAACTTTGAAAGCACTTTTAGAGAAAATTAGTCAACGTTCTGAGAACACTATCTGTTAGCTGGGAAGATTATCTGTCTGTTGTTTTTGCTTCTTTTAAATATCTGCATATCATCTATAACCACACAGAAGTCGAATGTATGTTATTATATTCTCTTCAGTTGAAGGGTTTAGCTTATCCAAGTGATTTACAGCACGTTCAAGCTATACATTTAATCAATACGGGTGTTCCCCGGGAATCGAACCCACAACCTTTGCACTGGTAACGCGATGCTCTACCGGTTGAGCTACAGGAACACAGTTATTTGCAGCGTTTCTATATTGGTGCATCCCTACAACAAAACAGTCTGCTTCCTGCTAACCTAAAACACCCCTTAGCCAATAACAGGTCTGTTGACCTAGTTAAACCTGTCAACAAACTAAACAGAGTAAAAAACATTCCTCTAATTTGTCTTCTGAGAGGTATAAAAACAGACTCTCAATACTCGATCTAAACAACGCAAGCAGAGGAGACGTCGACCCACTCGACTCCATTTACAGGTTTCATCGGTGGGAGGCTGACGAGAAAGCATCGTACCGTTTTATTTAAACCTAGGTTAACTCTATTATTTGACTTCCGTCTCTCTGTGTATGACAGGACATGAACTCCACCCGCATAAGACCAGTCTGTCAGAACACAAACCGACCAATTGGGGCCTTCATCCACAAAAAGGGGCCGTCATCTCCACGCACACTCATATGTCTAGACGTACACAGAAAAAGAGAACACACAAAAACACAAATGATGGAACAAAGCGTATAGGCGACAAGAGACCCAGGACTACAAAAGTGTGTGTGTATGTTACAGATGGGATCGAGGATAAAGCCTGCAGGTGGAGATTAGATAAAGCAACAGACCCCCCCCTTTGACTCCCCAAGGTAAGCGGGGGCAAACAGAAGAGGGGGTCTTATTAGTGTACATGTTGGGATCTGCAAGTGTTTGCACAGCCTCACAAAATAAAACACAGCCGACACACACTTACTGAACTCAACAGAGGAAGAGTAAGAGGGTAGAGCAAGATAACAGCAAGGTGAGAGTGTAAGTGGCCAAAAATTTACCCACAATCCACTGCAGTCGAACTCTGCACACATTCACATTCTATAATTGTACTGTGAAACACAATCCACACAAAAAACTGCTTGTGGCTTCCAAAACAAAGTTTTGCCTCACTTTCCCATGGTGAATTGAAGGAAACGGGTGTCTTATCTAATGAATGCAATGACCTCAATAATTATGTGACATGCATTTTAACATAAATACATCAAAAAAATACATAGTACAGTTCAGTTCACTTACAGTACAGTGCAGTTTACATATAGTACAGTCCAGTTCACCTACAGTACAGTCCAGTTCACATATAGTACAGTCCAGATTTACAAACAGTACAGTCCAGTTCACAAACAGTACAGTCCAGTCCAGTTCACATACAGTACAGTACAGTCCAGTTCACATACAGTACAGTGCAGTTCACATACAGTACAGTCCAGTTCACATACAGTACAGTGCAGTTCACATACAGTAAAGCCAGTTCACATACAGAATACTCTAGTTTACTTTCAGTATAGTCTAGTTTACATACAGTATGGTCCAGTTTACATACAATAAGTAGTGAATCAAGTAGTGAAGGCCATAACCACATATTCAAGACTAAACAGGACCAAATGTGCTAGTTTCAGAATTGACCAATGAAAAACTGATGGATAATGAATGTGAATATTGGTGGAACATGTATTCGCTCCATGACTTTGACAGTTAAGGCCCTGGACTATGTACAGCACACAGAACCGTAATTACGGGCTCACCTACATAATTGTACATCATAATTAAATCCGATATTGCGCAGCCCAGAGTCAACGCGAGCCAGCGTTTCATTTCCTGAAATCGATGAGAACCAGATCATCCCAGCACACAGCATTAAGTGAATAATTAGACTGCCGTTTGGTCTAAGAGCAAACAATAGCGTGACACGACAGGGTCTGCTGGGTTTATCCGGCATTCTGAACGACCGTTACGACCCTCCGCTGAACTGACGTATCAAACGGCAACCGTCTGTTTAGGGTTGGAGATAAAAATCTCTAATGACAATAACAGACATGAACCGCTTGAATCAAACACAACACCCAGTTGCCATATTGACATTTTTTATAGCCTGGATCAGAGCAGGGCAGCTGAACGGAGGCCAAGCCTAATGGAAAGAGAGCGAGAGAGAGAGAGAGTGCATGTGTGTGGCCACTTTAATTATGTTAATGCAGCACTCAGACTTACTGAGAGAAGTATTAGTCAGTGGGCAGGTCCAGAGAGCGAACGAGGAGCCATATGGAGCCCTTTGCCGAAGTTATGTTATACAATCTGCTGCAGATTGAGAGCTATGCTAATTCTACTGACAGACCCATTTCACACTACAGGACGCCCGGCTGAGAGGCCGAGAGAAACTGCGTGTAATAGAGGGAGGAGGTCATTTTAAAGAACAGAGAGAGAGAGAGAGAGAGAGAGAGAGAGAGAGAGGTGGGTGTGAAGTATGAGTGAGTGAGTAATTGAATGAACAAACAGTTCATCAAAGACTGAGCAAACAAATGAGCAGGTGAATGAGTGAGCAATTAAATGAAACGCTTCAAGAATGAGTGAGCAAATAAACGAGCAGATGAATGAGTGAGTAATTGAATGAACATATAGTTAATCAATGAGTATGCTAACAATTAAGTGTGAGTGAGTGAGTAAGCAAGCGAGCATAAATATTGCATAAATACTTATAATAAGATTTATTAAAAATATATGTGACTGAGTGAATGAATAAACAAGTTAGTGAAGGACCAGAAAAGAGTGACAGAGAAACAGTGAAATTTAATGTAGACGCTGAGGTAAAGTGTTTAAGAGAAAAGTTCACGAGTGACTCTAACAGGAAAGCTAATGGAGTGGGAAGGCAGAGAGGGAACGCACAAAAGACAACAAAAACTGAGGAATGAGGGCCATGTGTGTTTGTACGTTCAGCCCTGTGATTATGAGCCTGTGTTTATGTTTCCAGTGCCACAGAGAAGAGACAGGCTACCGCACATTCGCTTTCCACAACCCACTTACACCCCCTCAAATGCACGGGGCCACAAATCACCCCCGCGGCTCCTCTCGGCCCCCCGAACGGATCCTGTTTCACTCGTGTTCCCCTTTCTACAACCCGCTGAAAAGAGTCTCCCTGGTGAGAGACTGATGCGTCACGCCTTCTTTTGATGTCAAGAGTTTGGAACACGCCTACTCGAGCACAAAGAACAGAGACGGACAGAAAGAGAGAGAGGGAGAAAGAGAGCCAGAGCTTCGGAGCAATTTTTCACACATGCTGGACCTCCGAAGGACAGAGGGGGGGAGAATTCCATTCCGTGCACCATGAGAAGCAGCGCGAAGACGGATGGATGAGACAACAACAGATCCCGGAGCGAAGACGACACCCAATGCAATCATCGCACTCTTCTTTTTTATTACCTGGTTGTTTCTCGCAACTCCGTCACCAGGGAAACCCGGAGGAAAACAACAGCTTGGAGGTTCCTTTCTAAGGAACTTCATGGAGTTCTCAGTTAAGTTTTATGTAAATATCAACTTCTCGTGACTCATAAGCGGGGCCAGGACAAAATTGTAAGGGTGGGCCTTACATACACTGAAAACATATTTTGTAGCCCCTCTTGTTTTTGTGACACCAAAAACAAAGCCCTGTGCATACAAATCCTCTAAAATCTATTATATATTGACACACAGATAACTGTTGTCCTACAGTAAGAAAATACAACTATACAAACGATGAAAATAGCATAGCTTAGATAATCTGGTTATGAAATAACTTGATGAGAATTGGGTTTATTTATTGGTTTGGATTTATATTTGCATCTCTTAATTGCAGACACTGGCGTTTTGACAGATCTGAGGACAGTTTGAGAAACTGTTAAGATCTCAACTTAGAAAAGATAAAAGAAATCACACATTCACACTCTTTTAATATCTCAGTTCCTCGTATGTGGATCGGATTAAAGGGAGAGCAAACATAGACTTTTAAGGATCTTAACAGAAAGACCTAGTAACCTCAGAAGTGTCGAGTTTCAAAAGAGGTCTCAACAATGTCAAACACTATATTAAGAAGAAAATATATAATAAGATATAAGATTATGCTTAAAATACAATATCTGGGGTGGTACATGACCAATACCTAATTTAAATCTAATGAGCTATGAGCGAATAAGCTCTGAGAGACAAGTTTACATTTACATTTAGGCATTTGGCAGACGCTTTTATCCAAAGCGACTTACATTGCATTATACTACACATTGATCACTATACATTGAGTATGTGCAACCCTTGGGATCGAACCCATGACCTTGGTGTTGTTAACGCCATGCTTTAACCACTGAGCCACAGGAAAGCTGAAGTTCTCTTTAGATAGAATCTTTTACTCAGTGTTGTCTAAATTCACAAACCAACTGTGAATGTTCTACAATTAAGATACAGTGAGAGAGACAAAGAGAGACACAAAACTCTCCATAAACAAACAGAGAGAGACACATCTGCTCACTAAAATAGCCAAAGTGAATGTAGATTACAAGAGAAGAAAAACGCTAAAGGTGGACTTCTGATCTCTGGCAGCATAACAGCTCAATGACCTCCAACAAAGGTTATCTGCATATGAAGAAATATCCCTCAGAGGATGATGATGATGATCAAGATCACATTACATCATTTGAGCCCAATCAGTGCCCTATCACAGCAGAGATCTGATCTCTTCCTGATAGCAGCCTGTCACCTCCTGACGCATCACTTCCTTCTGTAACAGGAAACACTGAAGTGAAACAACTGACAAATAACCGAAAACACACTCCACTCCCTCAAACATAATTAGCGCATGCCGAGCCACTGTAATTCAATGCAAGTACTGTAAGCTTCCCCACATCGCATTTTAAATGCTTCAGCTCCGACAATGTAATGATACATCGTAATTATCCGTAACATAACAAGCTCCCTCAAAAAAAGTCACGAAGCTGTGAGGAAATCCTCTAGAGTCTATTACAACACATCACGCTGGGTAAGTAAAACAAGTTAGAGGGCGAAATTTACGGAACACACTTTTAGCCGCGAGACACGATATGCGCATTAAGCGTCTCCGGGCGATTCAGCAAACTTGTCAATCAGCTGCGAAGAGGCCGATGACGACGAGAAAATAAACACGGAGGAGAGCGCGTAGAGGAACATCTTCAGTGCTTTTCGAGCACACGCTAGAAACACGTTGTTACTGTAAGCTGTTAAGTGCACTTTAGAGTCGTGGAGCTTGAAAAGCTCGGGTTGCTCTGTCAAAACGGTAAGTGAGTGTGAGGGTGGAGATGCTGTTTTTCTGAGAAACTCTTTGCTAGAGTCGGGTCTTTCTGTCAGACTCGCTCTCCTCTTTCCCTCACTAGCGACTGCTCGCGGAGCAGAACTCTCGTGAACTACGACCTCACCCACGGCCGAAATCTTCACACCACCTGTCCATCCAAAAGCTCTTTCCTCCAAGTAAATATCGAGTCTTTGTTGCGGCCCATCATGACAGCATCGAGCAGCAGTACATTCCGTCAGCTGTCTGCTTTGTATTTCTGCAGCACCGCGCTGGAATAATCTCACAATTTGCTGTTAAAACAGATATTTTAACAGCGACAGCTAAGAGAATATTCATCCTTTTTTGCCCTGCTCCAAAAAAAGTCTACCTAAATCTCCTAAATAGACACACACATAAGAATTGTTGATGTATAGCAAGAGTGAAGCTATACAATTCACCTGCACAGCACAGCTTACAGAATTTGGCCACGAGAATAAACATTTTGTATTTGATTTGATTTTGCTGTCCTGACACAGCATAGCTTAAACTTGCCTGGTTTTTTACAATATTTGTCAACAATAGCCGTTTAATTCAAATGAAAAACATTCAGAGCAAATACAGAATTAACAGTTAAGGCTTAAAAATGTTTTTTTTACATACTTATTATTTATTATAGTTCTACTGAGCAGAAACCGTCTGTATTTAACCCTGCTGAGAACAAAACATGGCAAACACATTATTTATCGTCAGTTCTTTCTGTTGCCGTAGCATTAGCTTTATTACAGAGACAATCACCCTGCAGGATTCTGAGGTTCAGTGCAACCCTCACGGCACAAAGGTGATGCATTACAACTCAACGCAAACTTCCTATTACCCCAGAGCACTTACCACTAAACCACAGCACCTGCCAGCACTGTGTGCTGTGACTCTGAGGATCAACGTCTCAGCTAACAATGTTTAAAATGTACATTTTGCTACATCTGCTATCATTGCTAGTTTTTACAACAGAAATGTTTAAAAAGACATTTTGGAAGTTCTGTGAATGTTCAAAACATCTAGTTTTTTGGACGCTGTATTAACATTACTGTCTGGTTATATGCTATCATATGCTAAATGCTATTCGACGTTTTTCGTTTGGTAAATGTTACACTAACAATTGAAGAACAACGCTATACATGATATATATAAAAATAGTTCTACTAACGTTACTGCAAGAATGCCTTTGATAACTTTGAGAATACTTAGAGAACATTAGCCAGTGTTCTCAGAATGTTTCCTTTTAGCTGGAGCGTTGTGCATGTTTTGGTCACATGTTTTGGTTACGTCACAATTCATGAGAAAAGAAATGGAACTCGCATCTGAACTGTGAGTGACACTTGTGGTTCCATGAATCTGTCACATGGGCGGCGAGGAAACAATCCAACATTCCCCTACATGCATAAAGACAGCCCGTGATTAGCATTTTCCCACAATTCAATTAGCACGCTTGTCAAGCACGGGGGATGGGTTCACATGCCTCTGTCTGAATACAGCTACAGCATGAGACCGCGGCCCCTTCAAACACACGAGCTTCGACCTGATCGTGTCGTCTCACACAATATAATCTGATATGTTCATTCGTTTAACTTAATAAAAATGTCAATGATAACATGTATTTTTGCACAATACCACTTATTCTATATACGTCTAATTTATATGTATAATGAATACGTCAAATTCTATACTCGTCCATCATTTTCAGCTTTCTCTGCTTTTTTAACGTATATAAAGCTGCTTTGTCACCATGCAACACCGTGAAAAACATAATATTAATACATTTGAACTGAACGGATACTGTGTCGGAAATATACAGCACACAAACCGGTAAAACGTTCGGAGAAATGCATTCCAGTATCAGTGTGACGGCGTTCAAACGTCGGAAAAGTGATCACTGACAAAACATCAAACGTAAGCAAAATTTACATTGTAGCCTAAATGAAACTGAATTACACATCAGTGGACAGTAACCTTATAAAAAACTTAACACACAGTTTAAAGTGAATTATTACATGGCTCTCTGGTTTACTCGATAGGTTACTCTGGTCAGCCGTGCCATTCTATCCCCTCTTGTCACGTAATAAAATTCTACACGGCTACTTAACGAATAAATTAATAAATGGCCATGAAAATAAGCATGATAATGTACAGTTAGCTGGTTATTATGTGCATTATCCATGAACACACACACAGATACGGAACTGTATATACATACAAACACAGACATATATCTATCACTTTCAAATATTGCTATAATGTACTCGAGCTGGCATGGACAAATTTGTGCAAAAGCCGATGATCCATGATGATCCTGAAAATGTTCCAGAAAGCATCTTGTGCGCTTCAATGGAAGCGCGGCCATCTGACCTTTTGTACAATCGAGTAACACAACCCATTTGCTTACTGACCTTATGACCTTGAAATACGGCAGAACTCTTAAAATGTCATATTTCTTTCCGTGGCATAATTGTTTTGGGATGTTTATTTTCGAATTTAAATGAGATTTACGGTCAGTACACGTTATTTCGCTTACCGTTGGCAGGTGCGTGGGAAAGTTAATTTTGGGCCCCGTGTGCAGGTGTTTGTATGTGGAGAGCTTTTCAGAGAGTGTTAAAAATGAAAAGTGATACAGACAACAGGAAACCACAGGGGTCACTCCCACACATGGCAGACAGACAAATCCTTTCAATATATCACCATACAAACAGAGAGCGAAAAAATGACATCTCATTGTGCTCCTGCCAAGCGCTCGGAGTCCCTCACTCATTCATACAATCACTCCTCATTTCCTCCTCTCTCCATCTTCCTCTCGCGCATTATGGTTTTCTGTCAGGCGATTGCACACGAGTTCTGCAACCCGTCCTGCATTACTTGTCCCTCGCTGACTGAGGATCATATTCTGTAATGAACTCCGATGTTGACAGTCTAAGGTCATCCGATTCATGTCATGGCAACCGCTGAATGATGGCGGGGTGTTTACCCTCCTCCACCCCGCGCCTCACTTGACACTCTTTTCTTTTATGATTTACTTCCTCTCTCCACCTCATTCACTTTTACTCTCTTTTACCCAATTCATTCTGTCTCTCTCACTACTTCCTGTTTAAGAGGTGGCGGCACGGAAGGCACTTCCTGTACTTTGTCCAATCACAGTTCCTGGTGCAAACGGAGCAGGCAATTAGTAAACAAACATGCAACAAAGAAAACAGAACTATGCAGTGTTCACTAAGAAAAATGTTTATTTAACAGAACAGTAACATTCTGTTAAATATCAGTAACACTGATACTGGTTATTCATATACAGAAGTCTCAACGTTTCAATAAAATATCCTGTTTTATTTGAAACATCAGAGGGAGGATGGTCATGAAATGGTTCTGAAATAATAAATAATTCAAGTAAACTCTGACTGACATTACTTCCGTCGGACTTCAGAGAAAAGCAACAAGTGTAAAATACAGCCTTTATTATGCAAAAAGAACCATCAGACATGCATAATAATCCTGAAGCTCCAAACAAAAGCCCAGCAAAGCTATTAATGACCAGTTCCGCCCAACTGAAACTAAGCACCACTCAAATGTTCAAGATCTGATGAAATCTTGCATAAGAATAAGAAATCCAAGTCCATATGAAAAAACACAGAAAAATGTTAGACTAAAAATGGCTGCCGTATTGTTGAATCTCGAGAGCGTTAAACATGCTCCCAGGAGACAATCAGAGCGCTGCCGCAGCCCAGATACATCCAGCCCAACAAAACTATGATGAGAAGATTGAACATTTTCAAACCGTGTGTTTCACTGACAATTTGACTGCTCTCAGGTCTGGGGAAAAAAACACTCGGATTCCCAGCACCTCCAACGGGACCATTTACAACATAAACGCACACAAACCCAAAGGTGTGAAATATGTGACAGCTAAATGTGTAGTTAACGCTCCGATCTCATCTTTCAAGAGCTCGAATCCACGACAACACGTCTGGCCCATGACTGTATGACTATGATCTTCCGTCACCGCGGAAACCTGCTTTCAACAGACGCTGTTGTGCGATCTACTAACAAGTCAACAACGCTCTTGTGAGTCATCCATCATGTTTAAGCACTGATATGGAGTGTATCAACGTCTGCTGAAATGTCAACCCCCCGAATAGAGACTGAGGAACAGTCAGTAGCGGTCTATCATTTAAATCACTTTAAACCCGACAGAGTGAATCATGGGAGTTTTCGCCACACGGTCCAATTGTTGTTGTTTGTGGGCTTTTTAGCGATGGTAGAGAGAAGACAGGAAATTACTAAAGAGAAATTGGGGGGAGATTTTCTTTTTTGGGTGAACTATTCATGTAAAGGCAAAGTAAGCGATTTTTTCCAGAAACATTTTTGTAATGCTGGTTAAAGGTCTCTTCACATCCTGATAGCAATCACTCAGCAATCACTAAACACAAATGGTCTAAATATATTTATATACATTTATGTTCTGTGAGATAGGACGCATAACCATAAAGTGTTCATCCAATCATTGGATTCGGTCAGACTGCAATGATAGGATGCCCTGCTTGCCGTTCACATCATGTGTACATGCATGTGTTGGAAGAGGCGTGGCTTTGGAGAGCACTCTAAAGGTAGGGCGGGATGCTGTGCTTTCAAAGCTAGCGTGCTATTGCTAACATGATGACCCAAATATTAAAGATACCTGTTATGTTTATTTAACAATGTTATCTTTTTTTAAAAGGCATGAATACGGCCACTTGGTGCAAAGATTGCAGATGCAACAGGGTGGGCGAATGTAACAGTAATAACAATCCAAAATTCCAGCTGCACAATAGCATCAGTGTCATCCTGTTGAAGAGGTAGGGTGAGGTCTTAACAAACAATGACCCTACTTTTCCATGCAAAGGAATGTAAATCTTTCTCCGGAACATTTTAGAGCTTGTTTTCAGTAGACCTTCCAGAGAGAGCGAGAGAGAGTGAGAGAGAGAGAGCTAGAGGGAGAGAGAGCGAGAGAGAGACAGAGAGCGTGAGAGACAGAGAGAGAGAGACAGTGAGACGGGGGGGATTTTGTGGGTTACCTCCTAGGGCCACTGACACAGGATGAGTGACGGTCCTACTGGGCACAGCTGAGAGCAGGAAAAGATTTATGTGCTTCATATGAATGGTTCATTAAATAAACATTCCCCAATATAAAAGCCCCTTTGTGTCAGGACAGATCTGAGAAGCCACACGAGTGGAAGTATGGCATTCTGAATCTTCAGGAAACACACACTTTTTGTAAACAAACATGCTGAAAATTTAAGGCAGCAATGGGATCAGACTACATACCCTTACAGAAATGCACTGCTGTTTACTGTGGTACCAGAAGATAATACCGTGCTACTGTTTGATTACCATCCAGTTACTTAATATATCAGGGCTATAAACATGGAAACGTACCTGAAAGGAATGTTCTAGGTCAAATTCAAGATAAGATAAAACAATCCGCCATGTTGTCAATTACAACTAAAACAATTTAGAATCCTCCGATTAAAAACTAAATATTTTCACAAATGCACTTGCAATGGAAATCAAAGCGCTGCACTGGAATAATATTAAAATACAATAGATATTTGACCGAAACAATTCAGTTTCTGTAACTACAAAGAAAAGTGCTGCTTCAACCGTTATCATTTATTATGCTTCATAAAAAAATTGCAGTATACTTTAAAGCTGCCATAACACATATTTTTAATGGAAAAATTAATTAAAGTGCATTACCAGAACCACAAGCTGCACAGTTTTGCTTTTAAAGACTCTGAAAAACAGACTTCCATTGCATGCGCATTATTCTTGAAAAAAAAAAACTACTTTAGAAGGCTAAAGTTTTATTGAACCCCTTTTTATTTATTTCTTTGTTTTTATTTTATTGATTCCTTTCAAATTTAACAAATGTTATGCCTCCAAATGGTAATACCACAGTGTGTTCTTGTAAGGATGGTGAGTGCTGGGGTCATCTTTTCAACGGAGTAAATAATTTACTCAGATTTATTTGCCTAGTGTATTTTTGTTAGTGAAACACTGCTAATGTGTAACTCACTATAAACAATCGTTCCAGAAGTTATGCAATTACCCTCTGCACTTGAACAAAGACACAGAAAAGCCGCACACAATCTGTGCTGGAATTCTCATGGCTGATTCGACACTCAGAAAGAGCTTAATAACACAGCAGGGGTTCAGAAGAGAGGGACAGTGTCTCTCTCTCTCACACACACACACACACACACACAGCCACCAGAAAAAGTATTAAGACAGGACTCTCAGCAGACCGAGAGGCATGCTGGGTAATTCCAGAGGGGCTTTTGTTGAGCAGTGGTCAGATGGGGTTTATAACAGGTTCCCAGGAGAGGGATGGAGAAGAAACGGTCGCCCACAGAGTGTGTGGAGAGGAGGAAAGTCAAGAAAACATCTCCTGTAGATGAGAAGACAAAAATTCAGCACCTCTTCATTCATTCGGGTTTCTGCTTCGCTCCAGCTCAAACCCGTCTCACTCGAATCCAGAAAGAACCTTGCTTTTCTTTCTCAATCATCACCCCTCCTCTCTCTCTCTCTCACTCCTCTGCAGAGGCAATAAATCAAGCCTGTGCGCGCTCTCTCTCTCTCTCTCTCTCTTTCACTTTAGTAGATAACACTGCACAAAGCTGCCAGCTCAGTGGAGTTGTCGACAGCATGACCATATCAGCAGAAAAGCGTATAATACAGGAACATTATGTGCCATAATATGACCCCCACAAATAAACTTCCCTCCCTAGATCCATGCGGATCCATCTGGAGTGGGGCAGCACAGGAAACAGGAAGTGGACATTTGGAGTCTTATAGAACATGCTCAATGGTGCGGAATTAACTCACTCAATACTGCCCAACATGCTACATGTTGGGAGTGTGTCTGTAAGATTGTTTTCAGTTGGGGCTAAGCGATGTACTGAATGCTTGAGTATTTGCATGTATTATATTGCGATTTTATTTGCATGATTTTGCTGCAGATTTAAAACTATGCAATGCTGTATTTTTACTGGCAAATATTTTGACTGATTTCAACTTTGAAAAATCATTCTTCCTTTGTCTCATTGTCTACCACAACTCATTCACACAATAGTACCAGTGCATAAGTGCATCGCAAGAGATGCAACAAATGCAAACCATCAGCAATTTAAGCAGACATGAACATCAGTAAGCAAACTAAATGTCATCAATAGCAGTTCACTTAAACAAGTCCGTCTAAATTGCGTTCACACAGTTAATGAAGTGAACCGGAGACAATATAAACTGGATCCCAGACTACAGTTTCAAGAGGAACGGAGTACCGTTAACAGGTTTATCGTTCGGAAAATAGCTTTCACACCAAGCTGCCAAACTGAACTCTGACACCGAACAAACTCCAACCTCGCATCTCTCGTGTAAAAGCACTTACAGCAACTATATGGCAGGTTGTACCGTAGGCGCCATTTTTAGATATTTATACGAGTTTGTTGTAAATGTGCATGCCAACACTAAACATTAAATCAGCCATTCAGATTGCACTTATCAAACTACTCTCTATAACTCTCATGCATAATGTTTGGCCCTCATATACTTCATCTAATGGATACCCACCTGAATACACGATAATGACACTCATAAATGACAGATAAACCCCTGACCTCTGATTCCTCTTATAAACATTAACACACGCCATCAGCAGGTTACCCAGAGATTTATGTTCATGAAGGAAGTTCAACATGTTATCCAAAATAAACACTACCTGAATATATTACAATATTACCTATAAACCTAAGAAATGATACTGGAACTTCCCAGCTAACAGGGAATGTTGGCTAATGTTCTCTAAAAGTTCTCTGTTATCAAAAACGTTCCTGCGATAGAATTGCAATAATCACAATAATTACAATATCTACAAAAAACGGAACCTTCCTTAAACTTTTAAAATAACATTTTTAATATTTTTGTTACCTAATGGAACAGAATGGATACAGAAACATTCTTACAACCTAAAATTGTTAACTGGGTTATACCTCTATTTACTCTATTTTAGCAATATTTTAAAAAAAAGTTGTATATTTACTACAAATTATTCCAGTAAGATGGTCACAACAAACATACAAAAGCAAAGTTTTTTTCTTGACAGTTGTCCACGCATTTTGAAATGTTTAAAGCATTTGTGTACGAGCAAGAGCTCGTTATACAAATTATGCATGATTATGGATGCAAATTTGCTTTAAAGGAGCGCATTTTAGTGAAAACACCTAAACAAAAAATCTGTAACCTGTGCTCTTTCACAACAAAACATCACCACCACCACGAGACAAACTCATGACTACACGCTTGTTATTAACACACTTTTGTTTATCTGTTGGTACCCTGTCGCTTACAAACAGCTCTGGTATCATAAGTATGATGATGGGATAGAAAATGAACTCACATCACACACAGGTCAAGAGCTCTCTCTCTCTCTATCTCTCTCTCTCTCTCCCTCTTTCTCTCTGCTTTAAAAGAAATTACTTTCATTAAAATCATAAGTGATGATTTAACATGTAACATTTTAGCAGCATCAGACTTTCAAAACACAACATTTCGTATCTCCAGCTGTTGAACATCGTTCTTAATCATGCTGTCAATGTTTATCTTTAATTGTGCTTCCGTCTGTAGAACTTTGTTCTGTTGCCGCCTTTCAAACGAGTTCTCCGAATACAAGCCAGTTTGACGCGGCGCAAACGGGTTTCTGAAACAGCCTACGATGTGCACGGGAGGTGAAGATTTAAACAGTCTCCAGACATCAGTCAGAAGATCTAAGGAAGAAAGATTTTAAATAAGAGTGAAGATACCTGTCTCAGCTTGCCTATACATTGAGGGAGGTGCGCTAGTTGGTATTGGCGATGTGGAATTCGTAGCTTTACAAATTGGAGCTCGGCTGCGAGCCAGCTCACACTGGGAGTGTGGAGGCCCTAATTATGAATTATAAAAATGTTTACTAATTAGTCATTGCACGGCAATTTGTCCACAGCATGCAGAAATCGATTTGGCACCAAAGTCAAGAGTTTTACCTGGCAGTGCACAACAAAACTTCAAAGCAAACGTCCATTTAAATAAAAATGTATGAATTCTGCACTGGCCAAAAGTTGAAAAATTAAAACTTGACTTTAAATAACAGAGAGAGAGGCAGTGCAAGTATTTTTAAAGTGACAGTTTATGCATAAATGGAAATTCGGTCATCATTCGGTCATCACCCTCATGCTGTTTTAAACGTGACACCGAACACAAAAAGAAAAATTTGGGGGACTCTGGCCACTATTTTCCATGCAATTACAATGAATGGAGACCAAGACTTTGAGTGCAGCAAATGAAACATAAAAGCATAATAAAAGTGCTCCATAATCTATATTCCAAATTTGCTTAGCTCACATGACAGCTTTGTGAGGAATCATACGGAGTAAAAAAAATGTTTGTGTTGCACAGCGGAAAGCAAGTCAAAAGCAGACCACAACATGAGGGCGTGTCAAAAATGCTCCATTTTTGAATGAACTGTATTTTTAAAACAAAGGTTATATTCGTGAACAAGAAGGTAAGCTAAAGCAAGCAGCACACAGCGGTACAGAACGACGGTGCGTGCATTAGCTGCAGTATTAGCATTAGCGTTGTGTTCATGTATTCATTTATGCTAAACACAAAGGGCAGGCTGAAGGGTGGTCAAGTCTCTGTTTATTAAAAAGCCATTAGTGATAGAGGAGGCAATGAAGCGCTCATTCATGCAGCGCAGACATCGGCTTTGGCTCAAGGGCGCGATTCTCTTCACGGGCCACAAGATCCGTATTATCAAACGGCAGCCGACCGATTCCTCCGTCTCATATATTAATATTAATACAAGTCAGTTGAGAAACTGACCTGGCCGTGAGGTATGACACAGAAACACAGAAAAATGCTTGACCTGACAATTTATATTGATCAACGTGGATAAAAACCCACAAAATGGACATGTAGTTTAGGCGAAGGATTATTAAACTTAATGACGCCAGGGGCCCCAAAATATAATGTACCTTCTGTGAGGGAAGATAGATAGATTAGATAGATAGACAGACAGACAGAAATACTTACTAGATAGATACAGTGTAAATATAAGCCATTCTAGAGTACAAATGCAGAATAAAAATAAATATAATAATAAACACAAATAAACACTTGAAATGAACCAGTACGTTTTTTCCATAAATCTGTCAAACCTTCCAGAGGACCGCAGTTCAAAAACCCTGGCTTCAAACTATTATACGTAAATAGACATTTCAGCACCAACACAGAGGAGCATTTTGAACTTCTCCAGGTAAACATGCAAAGTAAACGTGTGTTTACAAGAGCACGCTCTGCTAATTTAGCATGCTGATACTGAATACAGACAGCCGGTGTCATGACCTTCCCTTGAACTGCCCTCCATCACTTCACACCCACTTACAATCTCTGTTAGCGCTCTGTTTTCACACAGTTGAGATGTCAGGTGACAAAAAAGTGTCCTTTCTCTGAACGACAGCACCTCTAATCGCCAAACATTCTTTGAAAACAAAAAAAAGCGCAGCTTATCTAACGGGAACACTATTGAACACCGTCAAGCAATTACCAAACCTCCACAGACAACACTTCGAAACGGGCCAAGATAATCACCAAAGAATGAGGTAAACAGGAAGCTCTTCAGCAGCCACAGCCAGAGAGATGAAAACCGGCTTTCAGCCCATCATAGAAAAGAAGCCATTCTTGGCCATGATGTCCCTTATAATGTTTTCATTCCTCCAAATGTTCACAAATATTAAATTATGAACACAAATACGATGACGAATTTTATTCATGTCATTTTAGGGTAATTATAAGTTGTTTATGGTTGCCAGGAAAACGCTGCTGATGTCACAGGTGTTCTTCCATGTGTTATTTAGATCATAGCTCAACCAATCAAATTTAAAGCTGCAGTCCGTAACTTCCGCCTCTCTCCATCATCTCGCATTACGTGGGAAATCAGACCCGACAGCTCAAATGATAAATCATTATTATAAACTTAACACAAGGAGATGGTGTTGAACACTGATCTATCATGTACTGGCCCAATAACCGATTTTTGTTCATTTTTAACCCAAAAAAAGTTACGCATTGCAGCTTTCAGTGCTACACAATGTGACGTTTTTTGCAGTAATTGTCATAAATAATCTTTTTTGTTTGTGATTATCAAACAATTAGATGATTTGCAGGGCCATTTCTTTATATTTGCATTTAATTCTCAAAAAAACTAAATTATTATATTTAATATCTACAACATTATTTAAATGAATTTTCAGCAAAAAAAGCTATATATGTGATCCACTATAAACTATTCCTTAGATATAAAATTAATATGCTGATTTAAGATTTTGATCATGCCCCTCACCCCATACAAAACACAAATGTCGAAATCAAGGCGTTCCTACAGCCAATCACCCGACATCACGGCTCTCTTGATTTCGCGGTGTGCGAGCACCGATTCGGCATTAGCACATAACGAGCTTTGAACAGCCTGTATTTAATCCGTGCTGATCTGATGGGATTAACACATCGGGGTCAGGCTGCTGCTAACAGGCCCGGCTCCAAGCTCTTCTTTTTACCGGCCCATCAGAACCTCCGCGCTCTGCTCCGAGCAGATCCAGGGACCGGAGTGCCATCTGGCTCACGTTTGCGGAGCCAGAATCCGGGTTCACACGGAGAGCTGGAGGATTTCATGAGCTCAGAGCGACTGACCTGCAGACCACAAAGATCACACAACCGCAAACCACATCAGACTGTAATCTGTGGAGCGGCAAAACCACACAAACACACACACACTCTCTCTCTCTTAAACAGAAAGCCAGACTTTTAACAGTCAGTGTGTGGCTTTTAAGTCCCCACGGCCAGGCGTGGAGGACAACATCTTCAATTATTGACTGCGGCGGAGAACGTCTGCCTCCAATATCAAGCATTACTTAAGAGCTCTTGCTAATCCATTGCTCATCCATTTCTCCACAATAAACACACGGATCTCTAACTTCTAGACTAGATTATATTTAACACATTTTGAGAGGATGCCCTGCGAACACAATGACTGAAATTCAAGCATACAGTGGGGCTGATGGAAACAGTTAGCACAGCTTGTTTGAGGCAATTTAACTCTTTAACTTTCTCTTCATTTGACCTTTTCTGCATGTCTCCTGACATAAATCTTTCTTTCTTTTTTTAACCAAGAAAGTAATGGATTGCAGCTTTAAATCTGGTGGACAACAGCAAAGAGGCGAGATTTAAAATTTTAACCAACCAGTAAACATTTGACAGCAAAGTAACAGACATGGAAAGGATTTTCCAGCAAAGATTCTAGATTGGATTCTTCAAACTTTTGCTTCACATTGCAGAAATGCAACTGATCTACTCTAGCAAAAGCTTTAGGTGGATATTTTACCACAGGGCAATGTAAAAAAAATATCCGCTGCTTTATAGTCCAATAACAAGGCCCCTCAACACTACTAAGGCCATGGACCAACGTACACCAAATAATGCCATTCATAATACACAAGGTAGCTGCCCATTAGCAGGGCCTGCCATTTTAGAAATTACAGTAAATCTTCCATGAAAATACATTCCCTCTAATGTTCCAGTCACGCTTGGGGTATATCACGCAGCCCATATCCATAAAGCCACAGTGTGGAAAATTATCTTGCCTGTTTGATTAGAGACTGACACCCCTGAAGGAACAGGAAGTGATGGAGGGGGAAAGACAGAGAGAGAGGCTGAAGGAATGAGCGGGGATATACACACGAAATTAAAAGAAAAGAGTGACAGCAGCATTGCTGGATTTTTCCGTGCCAGTTTATTGGACTGGGACTCAAAATCTGCCGCAATATCTTTAAATAGATGATACAGGGAGAAAAAGTGACGGTAGGTGCACATGGCCCAGAAGTAATTCTCATAACGCGCGCACACGTGGACGGATTCATTGGATAACACATATTCACCGATGTAGATATACGATGAGGTTAAAATCTGAATCTTTCGTATTCCCTACACGTTTCCTTTTATTTCAGATTGATTTGTAAGATGTACGTTTTAATATGTCTCAAAAATAACCACAATAAACGTCTAGCATAACAGGAACGTGAGAGTGTGTTCTGCTCCCCCATTGGCACATTGTCATTTTAAGTTAATTGTGACTGCTTGATCACTGTGCCAGCCCTTCTAACCAGACTGCACACCAGCTGTGATTCTATCCTGGTCCATGACAGCTAAAAGTGACAAATCACAGCAACAGATTATATTCTTAAAGGGACCGTTCATGCAAAAATGAAAATACCATCAAAAAAGCAGCTTAATAAACCATTTGCATGAAAGCTAAAAGTCAGGCTGCCTCTCGCTTGAGCTTTCAATCAGCTTTATTTGGGCGAACTACACAGCTAATTTTAGGGTGTAAGAACGTTTCCCTAACGTTTCTATTAAGTAACAAAACCATTAAAAATGACGAACGCGCTAGTAACGTTCCAAACGTCCACATTTATCAGCCGTTGTATCAACGTTATTCAAACTTTTTTTAATGCTGTAACATTTTTAAATCATTCCACTAACAACTTAAGAATGTTTTTAAAATATATGACATTGAAAAAATTCTACCAACATTACTACAAGGACATTTTGATATCCTTGAAAAAGCTTTCGGGGAACTATAATTAATGTTCTGAGAACATTCCCTGTTAGCTGGGTGCACCTTTAAAATCTAACCCTCTCTTTCAGCATTGCTGCTCTGACGTGTCCTTTAAAAGGCTTCTAGAGCACACAATCGCCATTTCTGCTGTTATAAACATCTCAGCCAAACAGCAGATGCTGGTCCTTCATTAAACAGATAACACACAGCCTAGAGCAGCAGGGGCGGTGCCTGGCACTCCAGTGGGAGTGAAAAACAACCGCTGGTGGCCGATTACACACACCAATCACTGTGGGAAACGTATTCTTAACACCTCACACCCACACAAAAACTCTCCTCTGGACGGCAGTCTGAAACCTCTGTGCTTCATGCTTGACAGCAAGTCACGCCGAACACCAGATGGTCTCCAACCGAAGCTGGTGCTTCAGTGAGAGTCTGGCGATACACATCTCGTTAAGCAATTAAAATGCCCCCATCATTCTCACATCTCCGGGTCCTCGGGGAACGGGACGCAACGAATGCGATTTGGAAAGTGCGACTCTGGAAATCCCAACCACCCGAATACAGAAGATTTGTAATTAAAACCTCGTCCTTTTGCACTTTAATGTCCGACGAAGGGAGAAACGAGGGCCGACTCCATCGTCTCAGAAGCGGTGAGAGAGATTTCAACGTAAACAACCCTGTTAAATATGTCTAACAAGCATGCAGATTGACACAGCTGTCAGATGGCTCCTCGTCTGTTGTCGGGAACGGTCTTGGCTTCCGTGAACTGTAACTCAATGGGCGACAGGTGTTAAACCGCGCACTGGGGCTGCCCAACACGCTTCAAATCCTGGAGCAGTGAACGCTTAGCATGTGAAGGTACAAGCATGCAGGGACTTGTATTATATCTAAATATTTATAATAATAAAAACTGCTATTGCAAACTCAAAGTATGACAACGTAAACTTTCAAATCAATTATTCAGAATCAATTGCAGCTTCTTAAACAAGTTGGAAAAACATCTGTAATGAAGCAACAGATATATGTACGTGTGTGTGTGTGTGTGTGTGTGTGTGTCTTATAAATAACTAATTTTTTGGCCTGCTGAGTGACATGTGTCTGATTCATTAAGAAGTTATGTGCACACAGCAATACAAATGCCCCTGCAGGTCTCTGCAGCTCCAAATCTCCACACTGTCAGCAGTTCCCCTTTTCTCAGCCCTCATATTTGTAATTGTCTCGTTTTTAATTGTCAGACTTCTAATGTATTCAAGAGTTCTCAACAAATAAGAAGTTCTGAGACGACCACTGAAATTCAAGGTTACAATCCTTCCGTGCATCCCACGATGAGCCTCAGAAATCGCTGTAACTAATATATAACGCTTAGATCCGTGCAACAAAGAAGCATGTCAAATCCACATTTTCTATGCAAAGCATTTCCCATCTAATTATCGGAATAATGCAGATTAAAAACGAGACACGGCAGAACTCCTCTCTCATCTTGCACAGGTAACCCTGCGCACGTTTCACACACAAAGCTTAAAGTACACGTACACGTGTGTGATGAATTAACGGAGAACGACACTGGTGTGGTCTGTCAGTCTTTATCACGGGAGAGATTAATCAAAGACAGGAATGCGTGTCCATATCAGCATCACATTCCTAAGATCGCCAAGAGCAACAGGAGTTATGTCATCTCTGTCATATCGGAGCAGCGATTCTTTTTGTCTCTAGGGTATGTTGGATCCAGACGCTGCTTTTTTAAGAAGCGGAGCTGGGCTGCTGGTTATTTGGTAAATCTGATCTGATGTGTTTGACATTGCAGGGCTTCGATAATTTAATCCACAAAATCCTATTAAAAACTGAAACTCCGTCTCCATACAGGGTTTCGAGATGGATTTTACACCATTCCAAAAGTAAACATAATATACTTTACGATCAGTGACTCTAATGCTCTTTCAACAGCCTGAAAGCACATTTAACCGAGCCAGCGAGGAAAGACTGCAAGACAATTCTTATATCCGAGACATGAACAACCAACGGCCAGGTTTTCCTGATCTGACACTGGCTCTTTCTACAGTGTCCAGAATGGGTTATATTCCATAACCACTATGCTGGCAAAACTTCCTGCTGTGTTTACAAGCATCTGTTTTACAACACAGTAATTTTCCATCTCCGGCACAGGGGGAAAAACACAAACACATGCAGTAATCCGAAATGACACAAACGTTTGACAAAACAAAGTCTTTTCAAGCGTTCCCCACCTGACAACAAAATAAACACCGTAACAGTTTCACCTTCAAAAATGTACAATGGAGTTTCTTCAGTTTCTGTCCTTTATAATTACCTTTACTAAAATTAAAACTGTCATTTGGAGTTATCCACCCACGTCTTAAAAAGATACTCTAAGAGATATATTTAAAGCTTCTTGGACTGTTCAGGTATTAAATTATTGTTATCTTGTCGGTTCTAACGGTATTTTTACATAACAGTTTTGTATTTTAGTTGAAACTGTGGTTCCCGTTGTACGTGTGTGGACGGCTGTCGTCTGCGTTCACAAAACCACAAATGCAGAACTTAATACGTGTGACAAATAAGTGTTTGCATAAACGCACACTGGTGTACAATACGCAGACCGTGTAAAGTGGTTATTTCGAAGTTCTCGTTTCTTATACACACTGGCTGTGTGTCAAAACCTGCGGAGTTGTCTACCTAGGCAGCATTCTGGAACATCACTGCCGGCGCATGCGATGCCAAACGTCCTACACTTGTTTTTCATCTTGTGATTTATCATTACTTTAGAGTTGAATATGTACTTTGAGCAGATTCCAATTTCAAAGCGGTTTCAGGCGGATTCTTATGTATGAATTCTGTGTGATGTGCCTCCTCGCTTTGCATCTCGCCTTTTCTGTTCGTTTGCTCTTTAATTATCCCTGAAAATGCCCCAAATCTCAAATAATGCGATTAAAAAAAACCTGCATGAACTAACCATGGCCAACAATACTGACTGGCTGGACGACTCGTGTTTTTTAGGATTATTACCTTTGGTTTTTCATCTTGTTTTCCTTCTTATTCAAAACGCCCGGTACGCAGTTGGTGAGTTCGGTCCAGTCCGCATGTAAACCACAACTCCAGCCGGTGGAGAAGCGAGAGAAGAGCCAGGTCTCTTTCCTATTGGGTCGGTAACAGGTACACTTCTTCTGCCCCGGTCTGCAGTCGCACGGCACCTCCAGCCTCACGTTCTGGACCAGATGCCTTCCGAACGTGGTGCCGCCGGTCTTCTGGATGTGCAGGAAGACGATCACATCATCCCCTTTGATTTCAAAATCCACAGTCCGCTCCAGGTCGCGGATGGGGAAATAGTATTTCTTCACGTAATGTGGATCGGGAGTCGGGAAGAGGTCCGCATCGTCCTCCAGCATGTAACCGTGCGGAGAGCCGAAGTTTATCATCCCCGGGGCCACGTACTGATACAAAATCAGCATGAACAGAACCGAGCCGACAACGACGAACAGAAATTTACTGCTCCTCTCAACCATGTTCCTTCCAGCGAGGAGGTTCATGTGTTATCATTTCCCGGTTGACTGTTTCGTAGGACGCCGATACACTGTCTCCATAAGAAACACGCCGCGGTCAGTGCAGCGCGCCGGGGAAGTAAATCATCACAAACATTGTATTAGAAAGTGAGCGATCGGATGCATTGTATCGGAAGCGTTGCACGCAGGATCCGACGCGATCTCTCTCTCTCTCTCTGCCACTGTATGACACGGTGTGTGTTCAGACTACAGTGTGTTTAAAGTCCTCGACACATCGATGTGAAGCTCCTCCGCCAGCGTGCACAGCGACACCCACTTTCACAACACACGCGAGCGCGCTCCAGACTCTGAAACGAAACCAGCAACAATATTTAGCTTGCCGTGAACGCCCGCGACTGTTATTAACATGTGTGTTTGTCTAAACGGAGCTCCCACTATTAGTCCCATGATGGCAAATCGATGTTGAAAACTGTTTTTCCCCATTTTCATTTATTTGCAAAACAAGAACAATTTGGGAAAGGAATCTGAACCCTCTTTTCAGCACGTCAAACACAAAATCAACACGCAGGAGCGTTTCGGCTTTGGTACTCATGCTGGACTCCTCCTGCACAACTAGTGGGCAGTATTGAGAACGGAGTCATGTTGAGTACAGCAGACATGCGTCTTTACCCATGAAAGTACAAGCGAAGCGCTCGCTTATGTTATCATATCCAAACAGAGTTTGTTTCAGGTGCAGGGAAGTTGCACAGCCTATTAAATGTCAATGAGTTTGAGAAACCAGCTAAATGAATTAATTTCATGACTAAATGATCTGTAATATTGGTATGGTGCAAATAAGTTACTCAGATACGAATGCTTTTGTTGGCATATTTTTTTTGATGCCATATTTAGGCCTTCCACATCCAACACAAAGGCTGGAGAATGTAAACCAGCTGACATTAATTCCCAACATGAAGTAATAAAAAACGATAAAGCTCGGAACAGGCCTCTGTGTGTATTGCTTAGCTAATTCGCTAGCATAAGTAATTCCGCGGCTTATATCTCTCTTCTGACGATCTTGTACAAATTAACTCAAACAAATGATGTTTGCTACTCGGTCGCTTAAATACCGCAAGCCAAATTAACATATTTTTATTTACGACAGGCGACGGCGGCCTCTATGGCGGCTTGTCATTTGATATCATGATTATTGCGCCCGGGGACCTGCTGCATAATGAAGCTCTGGAAACGCTGATCATTTGCTGCTGAGTAGCTTCACTGAGATAAACGATAAAGCCAGTCCTGCCCTCTGGTCCCGTTATGCGTTTTCAGCAACTCCTGGATTATACCGCAGGTTCCTTCATGCATAACTTACGGCTGCTTTGTGTACACTTAAGATTTTCTTGTAGGTAAAATGCAGGTTACATACACAAATAAACTTCATATAGCGCACATACCCAGCTAACAATTTTGAGCTGTAAAAACGTTTCCCTCATATTATCCATTAAGTTACAAAAACATTTAAAAGGATTTTTTGAAAGTTATACGAATGTTCAAACGTCCAGTTTTCGTGATGTTGAATTAACATTATTGCTTGGTTATTAGAATGGTTTTCAAACATGTTTTAATTCTATAACGTTTTCAAAATGTTCCATAAACAGCTCGAAAACAACATTTTTGATATAAAAAATTTCATGTTAAAAAAGGTTCTATTAACATTATTGCAAGAATGTTTTCGGATCATTTTGAGAGAAATTTTACAGAACATTAGCCAGCGTTCAGAGAACATTTCCTGTTAGCTGGGTACAAACAAGCATTGTCTAATAAAGATCCAGTCAACTGCCTGACCGTGAGTTTTGGTGCATATTTTGCTGCTAGGTGAAAAATAATAAGAGTGTTGCTTTGCCACAAACATTTTTGTTCTGCCGTTATGAATCACTTAGAGAAAACAACTTTTATTGAGGCGGTTTTCACTGCAACTGGTTTCAATTTGTGGAGCAGTCAAACCAAAAGGTAAATCAACACTATCTTTCTCTCTCTCTCCCTATCTCTCTCCATCTCTCTCTCTCACACACACACACACACACACACACACACACTGCCAAACAGGACACAGGACTGCTTTTGATTAAGGTTTGAGACCAGGGACAGCCTTGCTGACTACAGCACCTCTGACCCCTGACATCGCTGTGGCCATCTACCTAAGCGCAATGGAATGTTGTTGTTATATTGTTATTTTTGTCTAGAGTTTACTGATGGTTCAGGTCTGAAACCAAAAGCTTTATTTTAATGTCATGGCAGGATAAATGGATTAAAAAGTTCTTTATTTGAGAAACACACAAAACTCACACAAAAAACTGCACAGATAAATGACTCAGACATCAGATCATGTTGACGGTTCATATACACATATATATTCACTACAAAAATACACAATTGAATGATTCTTCTACACAATGCACAATAACACAGAAAGCATGGTATTGTGTAGCACCAGGGGATGCACTGAATTGCTTATTCCTGTGATGTAATTCTACAGTAGCACAGCTTATCTATTATAGTGTCGATAACTTCTTCTAACTAAGCTTCATAGTTTTTGTGGTGCCATCCCAGCAAACAATTTTAGGCTGTAAGAATCTTTTCATAATGTTTGTCTGTAATGTGAGAATCCATAGAGAGATCTTTTCAGTGGGAGTTGAATTATGTCAGGATGTAATATCGGCCTTCTACCATCTTATGAGATAAGATCAATGCAGGTA
>JAZGTJ010005948.1:0-26177 GCA_036877575.1 Botia almorhae
TCGGGTGCCAGCAAACTTCTTCACTGATAAACAGAACACCAAATGGGGCTTTTATTACTGGATGCTCAATGTGCTTTATTGTGTGTCAGTGAGAGAGAGGTTTTATGTGGCGTGGTGAGGACCAATCGCTCCTTTAAACATAATGTGTAAATCCATGGCCTCATATCTCAGAGACACGTACTAATCAGTGTGTCTGGATGAGACAGCCATGTTAAATCAAGAGGTATCGTGAGTTAGAGGAAGATTCTTAGAGTGCATCTGAAAGTGATTAAAGACAGAAAGAAGGATCTTATATGAATGTGTATGAAAATGCTGATTAAAGTGTTTTGTGAGTACCAGTACCTTGAAAGCATCGATGACAGTCTGTTTAGCCACTATAAACTTCTCAGTGGTGGTCAGAATGAAAATGGACAGGCAACCAGCCTGCTGTGAAACTCTTAAAGACCTCTCTTATAAAATATGCAGGACAGTAGTGTCGTGGCAATGGTCTATTGTAGAAGGATGAAAAAACACAGCAAACAAAAACCGAGATGATTGGAAGACATTTGCTTGCTTAACAAATCACTGCATCAGTCTCAAACCCAAATTAAACCATTTTGCTGTCATCTGGCTATAATGCAGAATGAAATATTTAAAGGATATAACACGACTATTGCCGGAAGAATGTAAGAAACCCAAATCAACACCAACAAGACCTAATGATTTTAGGCCCTATCCAAGCAGATGGGGTTTTGCCAGACTTAAAAATTAAATCAAACATAATTATGTACACAAATAAGCTCCCTATTATCTTAGTCTTTATATGACAATAAGAAAAATTAAATGGATTTAAGGGGATATAAATAACGAGAGCATTTATCTTAGCATAATTAGCTCTGATCCTTTTTTCTTCCCACAATTAGGTATATATCTTCTCTTTCCCCCCCAAGCATACGTCTCTATAGCAGCAGAGCCAAATAAATCAAACACACTTGTCCATGTGTCATTTTTCTAAATAAGGGCGAAATATAATTGAGTGAATGAGCAGTTAGTTAACCTACTTACTCAATTCCTCCATGCTTGAGCGCCATGCGCAGAGACTACACATCACACTGACAAGCCAGTAACATCAAGACATCAAACAACAGTGAGATCAATGCAAATGATTGCTCCATGGTACATTTGATCATATTCTGACCCACATACACATGCTCTAGTGCTAAAATATTATGCATGTGTGATTTGAAACAATATTGACCAGACCCATTAAAAACAAACTGCATAGTCACATTGAAAGAAAATAATGGTGTCTGTCTAGCATAAATCTCACCTAATCTGAAAAAAAGCCTCCTCATCAGTTATGGTGTAACAACAAATTAGTTTATTAACTCTCCACTTACAGTGCATGCCAGTAATATTTTACACAACAAACCATACAATAAGCAAACATGATGTTTGGTGACTGCAAAGTGGCACGTGACAACTACCAACCTGTTTTAATCTTTACCTTCTTTAAGAAGCAGTGTATTTTGCCCAATTCGCATATCGTATTTCATGCACATGTGGATTTTTTAATGAGACCACAGGCCTATACCTCTATAATCTTTCTCTTGAGTTGCTTTATTAGTGCAGTGAAATCTGCAGTTCTCTTAATTCATCTCCAGCGGTAATGGTTTAACTGTAAGTGTGATACCGCTTAGCGCATCCCCGTGCTGGACATGCTTTCACGGTTAGCAATCAATTATTCATTAACTTAAGTTGCTCCAAGGTCCAGAGGTCCCTGATGATTTGATCAGCCCTCAAAGTGCTCTGATTCGTAACGGGTCCACGGGTCTGCACGGATCTTGCGACCAGTGCTCCGTGACAAAACTTCCAAGTGCTGTCAAGTTGTCACATCGGCAGATCTCTTATTCAACACGGTCATTTAAACCTCTGGGAAATTTCTCAGACTGGGTCAGTTTGTTCAGTACTTGGTAACAGCTGCCAATAATTAGCATAATATACCCAGCCATTAACTTAAAGACGTACAAGAAGCAATTAAACAAAGAAAAAAAATACATTATTTATTAGCGCATGCAATGCAGTTACACACCTCCTTGATCGCATCCACATTTTGCTTACCTTGCTTAGAAGTTAACAGATCGGGTTCGCATTTCCGTACTGGTAATATTCAATATTCCTCCGGATTGATGGTTAGGTTAAGCGACGCGGTTCCGTGCTGACGGTCCGATACTCGCCGGTGTTTGAGATCCTGACAGCAGCTCTCAGGATTCCCCTCTGCCCCAGCCTCGCGTTTCCATTGGTCCGCGGTACTCCCCGCAGCACCTCAGCCAGAGGAGGGGCAGATATGCGCGCTTACGCACGGCAACATGCATATACATACCCAGAAACAAACGCATGTTTAATGAATGAATGTGGTTTTATTCTATAATGTTTTGTGAGTTGGAATAAAAATGACACATGAAGTCGTCATGTTGTATGCGTACGTAGGGCAATGGATCCACGGGGCAAAAGAGCAACGAATCTAGAGTGCTTTAAAACAAAGAAGTGTGGGAAAATTTGATCTATTTTCTCAAAAAAACCTTGTCGCCTGAGATGACACTTTACACTTTATAGGGCCAATGGGAGTAAAAGGCTATTGTTTTAATTTCAACGCTTCAAACAATCACACAAATAGATCTCGATTTATTTATGTTATTCTTTTCCATCTTGGTCATTCATTTAAACGTCCTAATTTTCAGTGTCACTAACACATTATAACAGAGCATTTAATGTTCATAAAACAACAAGAAACGAAAGCGGCGTTTTAAACGTCGTTTTTAATCCGGCTAAGTCACAGTTCTGATAGCAATGGGGGTTATTTTCACAGCCTTTGGTGTCAGTTCTCAGAATCTGTGCAAATGAATGCAGCGTTGCCTCGCAAACTTGCGCACACGTTAGCGGGTAGGCCTACGGGAATATGACTGCTTTTAAAACTGTATAAAACATGCATGCCTCTTTAATCCAAAGTCTAAAGTAGCAAACCGTTAAAATGCAACGGGGACAATTACACAAATGCTTGAAAACGCTCTGAGTGTGAATGTCTGCACGAGATAATTTAATTATGTTCAGCACCTTGGCCAGCGACCACAAGCCAAATTGCAGCGCAACGGAGTGGCACAATTTATCAGATTAAGCTACCTGTTTAATGCACAACTCGCAAGCCCCATTTTCTCGCACTGATGTTCCGCATTGCAAGTCTAACCCTGACGTCATCACAACATTTGCATGCTGAGTGGCGATTGATCTATTAAATATCCGAGGCACATGGTTTTAATGAAAGGTGAACTGTAATATGCGATTGTCTATTCTCTCTGTCCCTCCATCTGTCTATATTTGAATTTACAGCTGTTTAAACTCTCACTTCAAAAATTCCCTCAGGAAATGCAAATACAGCTTAAACCCGAGCATTGGTGGCTCAGTTGTAGAATTCTCGCCTGCCCGGGTTCGATTCTCAGCCAATGCAATGTACTTTTGGGGGCAGTTGTGCCTTCACAAGTTACAAGTTTGATTCCCACAGCTGGCAGGAAACAACTGAGGTGCCCTTGAGCAAAGCAACCTTTTTCCAGTTCCTAGGTGCCCCCATAAACTGACAAAGTTCACACTTAACTTGTTACACTGAGTGTCATTGATGACCAATATAGTGGAAAATCTTGGAATTAAATCTTGTAATCCTTAAAACAGGATATGAATTGCAAAAACGTCAGCATACTCACAATATGAATCTCTGATGTAAGTTTCAGACAAAATAAACGATCCCTCAAACACTTCAGACTCAATTTAACTGTATAACCAAAATGTGTTCATTTTATACAGGTTCCATTACAACTCACAAGAGGCACAATCCTCCACTACAATGGACTTTAATAGATAACGACAGTGTCACACGGGTGAAATATCTGTCAAATCCAACACACCTAGCAGACAGTTATTCTAAAACATTAAAGCACATGACCATTAAGAACAAAAATGTATTACAATTTCTTATTTAGGCAATAGTTTGTAGTATAATGACAGAGATTTGTAGAGCAGTCACAAACCCATAATTATAGAAGAGTAAGTTAACCATTGGTAAGTTTACCAATTACCATCCATACAATTTACACATGGATGAGTAATGACTGCTTAGAGTCAATAGCAGTAATGATATAAAGAGACTACAGTGCACACGACTTCACACCTCCTGTATGCTGGTGATACCTTCATAATGCATATTTCATCAATCATCGCAATCTAACACAAGCGCCTCTCTTGCAGTTATTTCTTGATCGCAATCAAGCTGACAGGAAAACAGGTACGCTCAAAGCTACTGCGCGATTCATAAACATGGTTCTATTTTCATATTGTGCTCACGTGTTTGTTTTCATGCAATCATAAATTATACAGGGACAGGCAGCAGAAAGATTGATATTTACCTAGGCAATCACGTGGATCACGTGTGCATACACAACGCGACGCATCTCCATCATACTGTCTGTCCTGGCAATCACAGGATAGAACAAAACCGAAATCAGATTTCCACTGAGGCTTGTGTCATATCACAGCTAAAGGTCACCTCTGAATTCAGCGTGCGGTAACAGTCTCTACTTCCCATGTGTACTCTGAATCAGAGGCCAAAAGTGATAGTTATTGAGCAATTCCCGCCTGTGTGCCCCCACACAGCTGTCTTCTCTCCCTCACCACGCCTTAATGTTTCTCCAGAGACAATAATGCTTTATATATGTTTGCAGAATAATGCAAACATTATACACACATATAAGTCAATAGTAGTTTATTTACATTAAAAATACACAGAGAGGGTTTATGACAATATCTGACAATTATTGTAATAAATACACTATAATTGTTAGGTTTAACTGCTTGTAACTCACCTCTTTCATTTAAGCAGCTTTTAGAAATGCTTTCTTACCTATAGCGTGCGTGCCGATTAAACACTGGTCTTTATGTCAGTAACCTATCAGCATATTGACAGCTTTAATAGCGCAGCACTGATTGGAATAGCTCACTGGGAAACTGTTTCTGGTTTCTGCAATGCTGAGTACAAGGAGAAGATGCAAATAAACATCAAAGTCCTTAGTTCAATGGACGGAATCAAGAATGAGTAAATATAAAAATAAATGCTCCAGCATTTCAAGAGGTTATCCAGAAAACAAACATTCTTGCCTCAGAGCCTGCTTTCCACTCTATGGTCTGTTCTAACTGCAGCTTAATAACATGTTTTCAAAGTTCAGTAAACAAAGGATGAGGATGAAAAGCATTATAAATATCAATATTTCATGTGTGTGGATTATTCATTCTATTCCTTTAAAATTTCACATGCGGGCTCACAACAAGTTTGCATTAAATTAAATAATCATTTTAAACAGATATGTTCCTAAAGCTAGAAAATGAAGCATTTAACTGAAAAAAAAAAAAAAAATCTTTGAGTCATTGAGGCATGTGAGCAAAAGATTCTTGAATGCCAAATTCACTGGAGTATCTGAAGAGCTGAAAGTGGGCCTAGTTTAGCTGGTGATGTGAGACTGCTATGGCAACCATTTAAAGCACTCTGTGAGTCAATGTACACTGTACATTCTTACAGAGAGAACTAAAGTCAAGTTAATACTAATTTTCAATCATGTTTAATCTTCTGTCCGTTTTGTCATTTCACCACTAGCCTATAACGCCGCCCTGTGGTGATTATGAAGAATGCACAGCCCTATCTAAATTGTGCTATGAATTTCCTAGGACCTTAACTAAGGTTAAATTAACTATGCACAGCAGTATGCATCAATAAAATCTTTATAATCATAAATACTAATAACAATAATAATGTCTGATTCAGAATACACATGGGAGGTGGAGACTGACCACACACTAAAATTAATAATTATTTTAAATGATGTAGGCAAAATGTTATTTAGGTGTTAATTAAAAACCAATTAAGTTCCAAACAGGCCATGCATGATAAAACTCTGTTATTCTTAACGACCAAATTGGCCTTTTCAAAGCTCAGAGCATCTATTTTTGAACCCATCCATCCTTTTTCCTGTGGGAGGGCCATTGAAAAGCATGGGAAAGTTTCTTTTCCTCCAGTTGACTCTTTCTGATTAATAACCTCTGCTTCTTCCACAAGTGCTTGCAAACCTCTCAGTGGCTGAATCTCCTCACACGGACAGCTGAAGATACATCAGGGCTGACAGGTAAGACTGAACATTTATGATAAGCCATTTTCGTCTTGGGTACAGTTCCATCTTTTAACCATGTATGACAAAGAGTCCACCATCCTAACATAACTAATCATTTATTTTCTTACTGTTTACATTTTACTAACCACAATACGTCAAAGTAATTTTGAATAATAACAATACTTAGCATAAGTACATTAACAGTGTACAGTAGATTCATGTTGAACAATGTACAGTAGATTAATGTTAAGACGTTTACAAGAATAGCTTAGTGCTGTTAAAAAAGATGAATGGTTGATAATCAGTTTCATTCTAAGAATTCATAATTCTCTATTATACAAAACATATAATGCCTTCAGAACCCTTGAGATAAGCACTGAAACAGCTTATCGTATTTAAGCTATTCTTCTTAGCCAAGGCACAAAACTATTGAAATAACCATTGAAACTATTTAAATAACACATTCTTATTATCCTAATTACTATTTCGGTTTAAAGTGAATTTAGTATGCGTAAATGTAAGCGAATGCAAACAAACTAGGCTTCCTGCCAAAAGACACAGGAAAATAAACAAGCAAACAGATAAGAGCAGTGAACAGTGTTGATGGCCTGTTTACACAAATGCGAGTCATTTCAAGATGGAATGCTGTGTTAAGAGTCCCATGAGCCATCAGACATGCTTTCTCTTTACAAGAACACGCTTGATTACAGATTGTTACACTTAACTTCCATAGCACAGAGGCCATTGCAGGACATCCGCAGTGTATTCTCTAGAGCACTGTCTTTAAGGTCATTTTAATCTGCTATTTTATCTACTGTTTCTTGTTGCTCGGTTAACAAATTAATTAATAAAACATTATTTTAAATATTTGGAATGAATCAGTAATTAATAATTCTAAATATTCTAATTTATATAGTACAATTTGGTGATTAAAAATTTTATTTTTATCATACAAAACCATATATAACCTTGATCAAGGGAATACGTTACAAGAAACTGTGTTATAACAGCAGTTTGTGAACAACAGGGCATAACTTGTTACTTCAATTCCTTTACAACTAACCATAAACTGGTTTCACCTCAACAAATGTACAAATTGCCCATGAATAATAAGAAATGATTAAACAGTAAATAGCCCGTGTGTGTTACCAGATACAACCTGCTTCAGTTATTGGGGGAGAAATTGGAACCAGAATCAGCCTGTTCCCCATTAAATCTGAACAACCTGAACAATCAGACTTTATTCTTTGAGGTGGTCTTAAGAATGACTCATACTGTTTATCCATGTCTATCTGAACAACCTAGATGAAAAACATGTTTTTCTATATATGGTGAACATTGCTTGCTTAGGCCTTCCACTATAATAATGTTGCTGCTTCTGCCAAGCCTACACAGATATATGGGTGTATGCCATTTACAAAGCACAAATTTCCTGGCAAAAGTTCCCTCTCTCTCTCTCTGTCTCTCTCTACAGATGTTGATTTTGAGTAAATCTTGTTGTTTCTGCCAGTCTAGAGGATGTCCAGAGCTGACTGGGGTTTTTTAGAGCACCTGCTAGAAGAGGGTCAGGAGTACTCCACAGGCGTGGGCCGGGTGTGGCTAACCGTGCTCTTCCTATTCCGCATGCTCGTGCTGGGCACGGCAGCCGAATCTGCATGGGACGACGAGCAGTCTGATTTTATCTGCAACACCAAACAGCCCGGCTGCGATGCTGTCTGCTATGACAAGGCCTTCCCCATCTCCCACTTCCGGTACTTTGTGTTGCAAGTCATCTTTGTCTCGACGCCAACCATTTTCTATTTTGGCTATGTGGCCCTCAGGACTAGAGATAACAGAGAGCAAGAGAAGCCAGAAGAAGAGGGCAAAAGACACAGCTGTAGTAAAGCCAGTGAGCGAAATTTGGGGGTAATAATGGAGGAAAACGAAGAGGATGAGGAGAAAGCTGCAGGGAGCAAAAGTAAAACTCCAGAAGCACCAAAGCTAAAAGGGCGACTGCTGTGCGCCTACGCTACTAGCATAGCCTTGAAAGTTCTCCTTGAAGTTGGCTTTATTGTGGGTATGTGGTTCCTTTATGGATTTGTAATTGAGGCCAGGTATGAGTGCGAGAGGTTTCCCTGTCCTCATACGGTGGACTGCTTTGTCTCACGGCCTACTGAGAAGACAATCTTTACCATATACACCCAAGTCATCGCTGCAGTCTCTGTTCTCCTCAATGTTGTGGAGCTTTTTCACCTGCTTCAGCTGGCAATAACTTATCGACTTGAGAAGAGGTATCAATGCCAGGACAGGATCAATAAACTTGTTAAGAGGAATCCCTCTAGAACAGTACCAGCTGAAGCTCAGATAGCATCATTCGAGGGGCGAGACCATCTCTTTCTACCCATAGCGCTTGACAGCTACCCTGCATCAGGGTTAGAATGGGACAACAGAGCGCTACACCTAACAGAGGACATGCTTCCCAGCTATTTACACTGCATAAACAATGTGAAACCAGCTACACACAAAACTCCCTCAACAAACCAGCTTCACAAACAGCACCAAAAGAATGACAACAAAGACAAACACACCAAACCAGGCCATTATGTTTGAAGAGCAGAACTATGAGAACCAGGGATCCATTTTGGGGGAATTATGATAAAGAACAAAATACAGATAAATGGCCATCAGTAGTTTACTGTACATTTGAGAGTCATTTCCTTTGTTTAGAAAAAGGAAAATCCCCTGTTTAGACAGGGAAATGGGCTGAGGGATGAACTGTCTTTGGTGATCTGTTTCTAGATACAGGGCCTTTTAGCAACGATTAGTTCTTAGAAACTCAAGGTCAGCAACCACAAAAACATACAAGCTTATGTATTCTTACCTAGAACCACTAAGCTTGAGAGAAACAAGCACAATGGCTATAAAGGCCGAAACCAAAGGATGGTTCGAAAAACGTAAGGATTCGGTACAGCAAGGGTAGTAAATACCATACCAAATTTGAGACCAAAGTGAAGTAGCACTTTGGTCTCAAAACAAAAATGAAATATAAAATATTTCAATATTTAAGAATTATTTTATATATTGCTTATTGTGTTTCATATTTAAATGATTTATGTTTTTATACTCACAAAACTGTATTGCACAACATTAAAACAATTAGCCCTTTAGTTGAGCTCTTTATCTATTAGAATATTTTGTGTCTATATAACGTCTCAGTAAAAACAGCTACTATTTTGCCCCACTTATACATTGACAATGTGCATTATCTAGAACTGCAGGCAGAGTAAACAGTTGTTCCCTACAAATCACATGAATCACACTGCAAAACATTTAAATGCTTAATTATTCAACATATAAATTGCAAGTAGGTTAACTCTAAACTCTACTGGTCAGTTGTTCTAACCTACAACAAAACAAGGTGTAGTAGGTTATTAAGTACCTACTATTTATGTAGTAGGTTATGTTTTGGTGTATTTAGCCATCGTATGTCACTGAGGCCTTCCTGCGTTTACTTTCCTGTGTATTGTCCTATGTGCCCACAGAAGTGATTCCAGCAATGTCTGATCTCTCTCAGCAATAAGCAGTTATCTGTAGCAGGAAAAGGGAACGACAAGGGAATTTACACGGTCACATACGTTTCTCCACCTGACCTCGGGAATCAAATTAAAACAATATAGTGGAAAAAAAATATTTCAACAGAACACTCAACAGTGCTTTTTTCCTCAAAAGGCATGCTTTGCTGGCTAATGGAAATCGTGTTTTATTAGGGGGTGTAATCTGCCCTGCTGGGCTCCAGTCTATGAAAGATTAATGAGTCTTGGTCTTGTGGGTCTGCCAGCCATAACCTGTAGTCTTTGCCCAAAGCATAGTTCCATCTATCGCAGTTGGCCAGTGAGAACTGTTAGCCTGTCATCTCTTGCCAATACACAGCTTCAGTGGTGCTACATAAGACGTGTGGGTCAGTGAACAGCTGGTGAGGGTCGACCCATTTAGTTCCCCTGAGTTACTAAGCAAAGAGAAAGAAAGAACGATCAAACAATCAAACTATCTCTCTTTCTGTGTGCTATCTGATAGAGCTGTTTGGGGTGGAAAAACGTTGTCATTATGGTGCGTATCCTTTTGTTTTTCTTCAGAGAAACACCTACAAAAGCAAAATCATGGCCCGTAGCAAATAATGAAACCGTTCTGTTTTGTCACACTGCCAGTCTTGCATTTAATGCGCACACACACATGCATCATTTGAACCAGCAGAGTTGTTTTACCTAGGCAAACAGATGTGTACTATTTCAAATACCAAAAACAAAAGCGGTCTGTGAGTCAGCACTCTTTGAGTCATTAAGAGGTTACTTTGCAGTTTTTTTTTGCGGACAAAGGTCATTCTATTTGTGAAACCCAGCAGGGACTCTGTCAGCCTGCTTGCCCTTAGGTGATTTGCACAAAGTAGCACAGATGAAAATGAGCTGCCACTCTCGCAGACCGCTTCCTGCATCCTGATATTGCTGTGCCGACTGCTGATACATTTCCAATTCTCAGTTTATACCAAACATCACTCAACAGGCAACACAGCACATAAAAACAGGTGTTAAACCATTCAATAAATTCTACATACCTTAAATATATGAAGCAGCAGCCTGTGCGGGCTTCGGGCTGTGTGTGGGTGTTTTCTGGATGGCTTCGAACAGCCAGAAAACTTGCTTCCTGTGGGGAATTTTGCCCGAGTGCCAACCATCATTCGGTAGGAGTTCTAAAGGCTGCAGTATCAGGCGAATGTGCCAATGTATGTGCTTTAAATTGGTCAAACTTATACTTCCTGCCAGCTGAAATGATTAAAAACCTTGTCTCCCCACTGATAGCCATAACAAGAAGTCACACACTCCACAATAAGAAAACAGAGGCCCAAAAATAACAGTGACCTTTAGTCTGGTTAACAATGCACCGTTGAAAGTCTTTGTTTGCAGAATGTAATAAAAATTATATGTACAGAATAAAGAGCCTTTTAAAATATACTAAATTATGAAACACAATGAATTTTTACATGAAATCACAAGCATCAAAACCGCACTCTATGTTGGTTCATAAATATAAATGCCCTGCGCTCAGTTGACCCAACACAGTGAACAAAATGCTTCATTTAGAAAACCCGGGAAATGGGCTTGAATCTGTTTCCTGTATTTTTGCTTCTAAAATGCTTCTTCACTCCTATGGGCAAGTGGTGGGCATTGTTACATTGTTTTTGGTAAAATACCACCTGCAGCCATTTCAGGAAGCCACAACCAACTCCTGCAACCGTGAATTATGGGTAAGGACAATAGTGAGTGATTGTTATTGCCATGTGATTGCTTACTGACTCTAGCTAAAAGAGCCCACACCCAAATCTCTTTAATATCCCAATCCCTTCCTCAACAATCAGAGCACAATTATTAAGTATAGTAAATATACGTAATAGCACACCTCCCCACATAATTTAAGGTATAATTTATACCTGAATTTAACAGTGCGATCTGAATTACATGCTGAGGTTTAATATAGAGGGTTTGGGGTCTGTTCACATCCATACTGCTAAGTATGGAACAAAAGTAATCAATAGCAATAGTAATAAAGATGTTTGTCTTACTAAGAACCACTAATAAACAGAAAAATAAACATAAGTGCCAATCGCATGTTTTACCCACAATTGAATTCGATCTGTGTACTGTTCATAATGTATGACATAATTAAAGTGAAACTAACAGTTGATGTAAGCCTGTAGCTACCTTTAGAAATAGAAATTGGAATAAGTCAGAGTATGCTGCTGCTTTATCCAGATGAGGTGACTAGTTTGGACACAGTCATACAGTACAGGGCAGTTGTGTGAGTCATCGTTTACAGCTTCAGCAACTTGATAAATCATGACTCACCTTTTGGTTTCTTACAAGCCTCCTCCAGCAATGCTTAATAATGAAACTTCTGATGAAGGTCAACGCCTGATGCCTCATGTTCAACACTAATCAGCCAATTATTATTGTTACAATGTATTGTTGTGTTGTGTTATGTAAAATCCCCAAAATAATGTTCTGTCTTTCCTTTGTTACAGTTTACATTATTGTGGTTCAGGAGGACACACAGGAAGTACAAAATTCGAAATCTGGCATCTTTGCAATGGGCAGCCAGTTCTAGGAATGGAAGCTCTGCTGTTAAGCTGTAAATGACTAATCAATCTCAAGACATTGACGAAAATTACACTATGACTGGCTGATGACATCACAACAATGTGATACAATACCTAACCCCTCATTAGTGACTGTTCTGAGCTGTGACATCACGTCACAGGAAATCATAAAGCATGATATTTTTACTTCTAACAATGTTACAGAGAGCAAGTTACCTAGACTGAGACAATGGGGTATTGATAAAACCCAAAAGGCCCTAGGGATCCATGCTGAGGAAAAAAGAAGTCAGTTTTGTAACTGAAAAGGTTCAAAGAGGGTTCGGAACATGCTGCTTGTGGGAACTGAACAGTGAAGCCCATGGGAAAGGGGAGGATTTTGAGTGTCTCTCCATTGTTTCTGTTGCTGATGGGAATCTTGCTAGTGAATAATTATGCTGTGATTGTGCACTGAGCCTGTACACATCCTGACTGAAGGGCTGAGAGAGGACGGCAGGCGTCAATTCTTCCTCCTATCACTCAGGAACAATAGGGCTGTTTGTCCCCTAGGACACACTAGCACCTTTCCAGCACCAAACCCACAGTCTTCTACCGGATTAGTCTCAAACAATCCATATATCACATCCTATCCAACACATTTACTGGACTTACAGGCTCTCATACAATTAGAGTAGATTACCTGGCCCATGTAGGCAATCATTTCTCGTAAAGCTCCATATTTAGCCACATTCAGTGTTACGTCACAGAAATAAACCAACTCAGTCCAAGGGGATGTTTCAAAGACTATGAGCAATTACAATGATTGCTTTCATTGACCAAACACAGACATTATCTCTGAACAGATTGACTCATACTGTCCTTCCCAGATTTAGTTTTGCTCAATTATTGCTCACTTCATTTTGACTGGTCAGATGTGTTTGCCAAAAAGCTCTGCTAGATAGAACAGAGTACATGGCAGATGGACTTTACACTGGTTTTGAATAAAAAAGCAATTTATCTACTACAATGTCTGCATAATATCCTGGTGTATCAGCTACAGTAAAACTAACCACCCACATAGAATCTGCACCAATGCAGAACTTGCCAATTCACCAATAGAATTTTAAACATAATTTTAAGTGAATAATGACTGAAGCTATTAGTCCTTTACATTAACTTAGGTGAACTAATTTAAATCTTTTCTAACAACATTTTTCAGAATGGGATTAGAAATCAAGCTTATTTGAACCGTCAATCTAAATGTGTGATTGTAAAATGGTGGAAATGTTTTAGAGCCAACTTGAACCCATTACTTCATCTACAATATTGCATTTAACAGAACATTTTATACAAAACTGTTTGGTTAGACAAGCCCATGGTGAGTGCTATCAGTATTTTTGCGCTTGATGCTGATGTAAACCTAGATCAGCACTCATAAAGTTTCACTAGCTTGTTGGCAGCAAAGCAAAACTTGCGCTGGAAAAATGTAAAGGTTACCTCTATTAAATACATTTTGGGGAATGAGGTCTTGCTCTCTTTTCTGGTTTCTATTAATCAGGCTGTGTGCTGCAGTAAAAAAAAATGCATGCTGCACAGGAAAATAGCTTATGCATCTGCTGCATAAAGTAATGAAATCAATGTACAGTGGCCTCAAAACCTGGACATTTAAGTCATAAAACAAGCATATGGTGCCTGCAAAACATTTAAAAAAATGTCCACAAATACTGAAAATACTAATATAATATAAAAATATCAAATACACTTCTTTTGCTAATTTGTTTTGTGCAGCTGCAATTGCACACTTCAGTTTTAAAATAATTATATAACTGGTGTTAATATGTATCATGAGTATCTAATTAAAGAATTGGTTGTTCAATGCATCAAAACTAGAAAGAATACTTGCTAAACAGAGTCGCAAAAGCGAACTGTGTAATTAATCAAATTTATTACCTATATGCACTTACATTTGACATTCAGGAACAAAGCTATTTTAAACAGGCCTCCTGTACTCATCAACACCAAAGAGAGCTGTGCATTTATTTCTGACATTTTCAGCTACAAAGATGCTTTGGAAAGCAATGAACTGAAATATAATGCCCTCAGTAACACAATTCATTGTATATATGGCAAAAATGGGTTTTCACAGTAATGCCATAGTCCCCTACATTACTGTTCAGTTAAATGTTCCTAAGAGAACCATGTTCAACCGTTTTATAAAACATCTAAGAAGCTATTGTGCAATGAAAAGCTTCTATAGATGTTACTGGTTCTTTAAGCATACATCCTAACAGAGAACAATTTAAGAGACTTTATTTTATGTTTGGGAAAATAATCTTTCTGCTTTCCTAAGGTACAAAAGTGTATCAAGTTTTTAACTATACCACTGATGTACTGATACTCAATACTGTAAAACTATGGTTCTTTCATTTTTCACAGTTCACTGTGTTTGTTACCACTAATTAACATAGAATTCCGATGAGGGACCATTCCTGAAAATCTGAACCTACCCAAAATGTTAACATCTTAAACATGTTTAGTCACACTCAAGTATGCCTTGAGAATAAATGCATTTTTATTTACCTATACACAAACTTAACAAAGGTGGTCTTTCTTTCAGCTTCAGTCTCATGAGCATCTGACAGGGATCGCAAATGGAAGTCTTGGAGGGTTTGAGCAACACAGTCATATGTCTGTATGCCTAAGGGCACACAATGCATATTAAGAAGCCTCAAAGACTGAATGTTTTAAATATTCTCTCCGCAGTGAAGTTTTACCAGCTCACATTGTGAATATTACAGGACTCCAAGAAACTGGGGCAGCTGAATGACGTAGTATAAGCTTGGGCGTGAAATTCCACTAATTCAGTTTGTTTTTATGTTTCCCAAAAAAGCTCCCAGCTCTGAGGCCATGCAGTCAGACAAGATGAGCCCAAAGTTGGTTTAATTAAGTTTCAGGTCATATTGTAGTCTTGCAGGAGTTCACGCTTAGTTCTTCTCTGGTCGGTTTCTCTCCAGTACCGCCCTTGGAGTGAACTCTAGTTTGTCCTTTAGGCTGATTACCTGTGTGCTATCCCGACCGGTCAGTTCTTCTAATTTCCTATCCTCTCGCTGCTCTGCAATACCTCTTTCCTCTCCTGGGGCATTTGGAGTGCCTCTGATAAACCACTCAAGGTGGTACCCAACAGCTCCCACCACAAAGGCCACTGGGAAGGTCACATAGGGGGCATATGTGCGCATGGCAGTCAAGATCACTGGCCACATGGTTGCAAACTGAGAAATACACCTGTGAAAAGTAGTTCAAAGTTAATAAACATTACCAGGCTGAATATGTACCATTTTACCATTGTTGCGTTATAAACAGTCCAGGTCAGCTGCATAAACATATTCGTTATGACTGTGCTTAAAAACAAGTCGGTCCAACTAACACTTAGGACTTTATATGTAACTGACCTAGAAAACTTCGTCTTTTATGCAACCGGCTATTAGATACTCTTGAAAACCGACAAAAAATGCAATACAAAAAACTGCGTTGTTCGTTAAATGACCTTTACATGGTAGAAAGTGTGACAACAACGAAACAAGCAAGACATTGTGTTCTTATGTCTAAGCACGCGTGTTTGTGACACTTCTCGAGGTCGTGAGGAACCACTTAGCTGTTACAAGTATAACAGTGTCAAAGCACGAGGGCCGAACTGGCACATTAAACGGCATTAGTACGTAATGTTAATGTGTCGATAAATTTCAAAAAGCACAATATGTAACGTTCTGACGATGTGGTGCGTAATATCACTCTTTTAACAAATTTGTTCATGCGTATTTACAATAATTCGTGACCATCGTACCTCTAGGTGACTTCCCTTCCTACGTCCTTGCGTCATTCCAAACAGCACATCGATTGGTTAATTATTTACGTCAGTATGACGTTACAAGTTACGTTTGTTAGAAATAAAATGCAAGTTGTCCTGTTGAAGCAATGCTGACCCCCAGTGTTTAATGCCGAAACAACAGAAGTATTGCTCAGAAATATTACTTGGCAAAGGATCTTTGCTTGTATATAGCTAAATCAACTCGACTTGGAACACATTAGTAATCTAGTTTCTTGGCCTTTTATGCTCTACCAGTATTTGATCTGCCTGTAATCTGCACTGCTTTTAGCATGTTTTTACTTTTTATTTACAAAAAAACTAGACAATTCAATTACTGTATTAGAGCAATAGGAATTAAATTGAGAATGTGCTTAGTTATCATACAAAACAATGTCACAAACCAAAATCCTGCAAAAAAATTGTTGGGTGGTGTATTACACAGACATGGCTTCATGATATTCACTCAGTCATTAAGACAGTATTTTGAAATTAAAGATTTTATTTTAAAACTGAACAAAAGTAAACAAAAGTTTAAATTGAGCATATATAATAATAATAAAAAAATCAATATTCCTGCTCACCATTTTTTTTTAAAAACAAGTAGGGGAATGATGTTAAAGAAAGCTTAAATATTATACAAACTTAAGCATAAAGCAATAGTTTTGGTGATAAAACTAACTAAATCCACATAATTACATGCAAATACTTCAACATTCACTGATTTTCCAACTGTGAATTAACACCTTATTAAACCATTTTGTACTAAGATTTTAAATCAAGACATGATTTTGACCAAATGACATCCCATTCTCTCATTTAAGTAAATAGCGTTTTGGCATAAGTAATGGCAATCCATTTACATACACAATGGACATTTTTGGCATCAATTTAGTACCTAAAAACTATAATGCATATGTTGCAGAAAATGACAGGTAGTATCCTGCTATGAGTGCTATATATATATATATATGTTGCTGACAATGCCTGAAACATAGTGGTTTTGCAGTGCAATATGATCAAATCAAGGTAACCTGCAGTGGAAGGCACTGTAAAGGGTGTCAAGGAGCTAAAGCGTTGTGCCACATGTTGTTTACCAACAAACAGTAGTCTACAACCATTAGCTGAAACGGGTATCTCCTGAACTGCTCATGCTGTCCATTACATGAGTCTGGTAATGGCGCCAGACAGGAAATCTTCATAACTCATCCGCACATTGCCAGTCATGCCGGTGTCTTTCTCGCGGAAACCTTGAGTTATGCTCTGAAGTTGAGTACACACTTGAATGAAGCGGTCCAACTGAATTCCATTCACACCTCGTACACAAAAGCGATTCACCAGTCCCTGAACAAACTGAGGACTCAGACTGTAGCCCATCTGAGATAATGCTGGAGGATGAGAAACAGAGATAAATATAAACATTACATTTTCTTCAAAAAAGAGAGAAAATGTTTTTTTAGGCACAAATGAGATTTGAAATGAGTCAGACACAAATCTAGTAGTGGCTTTGTAGGGATACAATATTTCAAAGGTTTATACTGGAAATGCTCTGAAATTGATATGCTTCTTCACATAATCTACTGGTATTTTTGCATGCACATTCATCATGTTTTCTACACTCTGTCCCTCACCTGTGATCATTCGTGCACTTTCAAGCCTATTCACACTTGATGGCTACCATCACTGCAGATCAAATACTGTATTGCTCTAGCAGCCATGAACAGTCTTGTTCAGACAATCAATGAAGATCAGAAAAAGACTGTACGACAAAGGCTACAATCTTTGGAGTTATTCTATGAGAAATTTCTGTGAAGAGGCAACAGTGAAATTCCCTTTACAAATATTGCAGCGTTCAGCTGCAGAAGACTGAATGGTAAAGGAGTTTACAGCAGAAAACAAAAGGCTAGCAACAGTCTTTTCTTTGGAAATGTTTTACTGTGACTGCTAGTTCCAGCGTGTGTGAGATTCTGCCAAGATTTCAAGAAACACATATTTTTACACATTTTTACATGTTATGCTGTGTTAATCACGTTAAAAGTTAAACATGTTAAAAAAATGCAATCAGTGTAAACTTTCCGGATTAGGTTTTCCTTAGGGTTTAACATTTTTATTTTTCCACAAATCATTTGACAGCCCAAACTGGACCCCATGGACCACATTCAGACCAGGACCAATTTCTTTGACACATCTGGTTTAGATATACACACTGACCAAATCTCGATATACCACAAACAGTAAGAGAACGCTGGACATTACAGCATGAACATGCAGCCTTTATTCCACTACTTGCAGAGGTGCTATCTTGGGTCCTCTTTTCTGACCTCTAGTTCACTCACCCTGATGCATCTCATTACTGTTAATTGATCCAGATCGGTCCCGGTCGAACTGTTGGAACATTGCCCTCCACTGCTGCAGAAACATCCACAGTGCAGAGAAACCGAATACATCTACACGTCCTGTTTTAGTCTTGTCAAACATATCTGGAAATGAAGACAACATTGATTTTCCCCACAAATTCCTTTAGCACTGTAATTATTAAAGAATCCCTGTTTTCATATAACGTATGTGACATCTAAGTATTCTGAATTTGGTTAGGCTAAAAATGTATTAACTAACTGCTGACATGAGATAGAAAATATCTGTTTCAGTATGTTAGCAATGCTAACGCTTACTGAGCATCATAATGCAGGTTTCGTCATTGAAAGCAGAGTTGTTGGAATTGATGAGGGCTTGCTTCAGCTCTTTCTGGTTAATGTAGCCGCTACGATCTGTGTCCACTGTAGAGAACCACTGATATGCCTCAGGGCTCACGCCAGGAGGAATGTTACCTGCCACATAAAAATAGACTGCATTAGACGCAAACGTGTCTCCAACATACTCTGCTGAGAATTTACGCTCATGTGCCATTTGCTATGTATTACATATCATGAACATTTGTGATTTTGGATAAGCAGCACAGATGTGTAAATAATGAATTACAAATATAACAAATATGAACTACACCTTCTAAACAAACAGATCTGATTTCATTTGCAAAATGACAGAGCGGAACAGTCAGGCCAGAAGATCTGACTCAAAAACCAAATCGGAACTGAGTGCAGTGTGAACGGAGTTGTAAGTGATGCGTCACATCGGTCCCATAAGGAACAAGAATATGTTGCACAATTTGCTAAAGTTCAGGCGGTCACTTAATTTACGGAGAGGGATAAGCACTCCTCAGAGAACACTTTTTCAACCCGACAGTCTTACATTGCACATCCACCAACATAATCGCAGGCATACACATACACTCGTACCCTTGCGCTCAGGATTATCACGCTCATCACTCTAATTCTGCTGCCGGCACATTCCGTACCAGAACAGTACAAGATGCTTCTGCCATCCAGCGATGTATCAGCATCACTCATTTAGTGAGGAGCATGTGACACAGCTGCAGTGCTGAAGGATCAAGGACCTCGTCTACAGCACCTTCATAAATTCCTATTTTGGTATTTTATGCACAGCCTGTAGCCTCTGCATGCCTGATGGAGCGGCAGCAGCTCTTTCTGTCTCAGCTGCCAACCCTTACGCTCCGACATCATCAGTCAGACCAGCCCGGAGCTGCTGTCTGCCACTCCTGCGACTGTAAAAAATTCACCTGCCGGACCATTATCTTCTATGGGGCATTTGCAGATGTGGATCTAAAGTATGAAGCTGAAAATAAATCTGATAAAAAGTAATATATACCAAACCGCTGGCCTCGAGGACATTCATCTCGGAACTGATTTATTTTGCTACCACAATGCTTAAATTATTAAACATGATTAAGCCATTGTTGAAAATCATGGACATGTGTAGCCTGATGACTAAAGACATGGAAAATGAAGAAGATATTTAAAAAAGGCTCCAAAATATTAAGTAGGCCTATATAGCAATCCAAATGACATTTAATGCTATTGATTCATTAACTTCCTGCTGTTAATATACAAACTTAAAACGCTAGGCTCTAGCTTTCTTTCATAATTACTTTTAACTAACTGGTCCAAGCTAAGTTTTAAAAGAGGTATAAAGTTATTTTTCCTCAAAGTCACACAAGTGTCCTAGCAAAGTAACACTGTTCATCGCTTAACTATGGATAAGTTCCACTGACGTTTGACTGTGTCCTTGTACTTTGTCACCATTTTATACAGTACATTTATTATAATTTAAACATCTTACGGTGAAATGATTTAAATGCCATTTGGTTTAATATTTTCATATTCAATGCTATAGTATAGTAGTAATATTCAATATAGTACAGTAGTATGATGTTTTAAAAAATGTGGTGTCCTGATACTTGCTCATATGTTATCAATATGTTTATATATGCTACCAATATTTTATTTTGCCCAACTAAAGGCTAAACAGTGTTCAATATCTCTAACCTGCAGGAGGCTGCTGACCATAGTGTCCTCCTTGGGGCTGTCCATAACCCCCGTAAGGGCCACCGCCATATGGTGCTCCAGGGACACCTCCTGCACCAGGTGAACCATAGGAGCCGTATGGACCTCCAGGTACAGCTCCTCCACCATACTGTGATCCTCTATAAGGTGACCCACCATACTGTCCCCCAGCTGGGCCACCTCCATAGGGTGCTCCTGGAGGAGGGTGGTGTTGAGGATTGCCACCTGGCCCTGGATAGCCCTTTTAAGAACAAATAAGAAAAAAATACTGCAATGTAATTTCACTTCCTAACAGAAAATCATTAATACTCTTAATGCATAATTTCAGCCTTGGCAATAACTAGGCAATTACTAGGCAACTACAACTGCCTTCCACCGAAACATCCTTGTTACTAGAGTACTAGGCTTTTAAAGGACAGCTAACAAGATTATGTAATATTTTGCTTTAAGAACAGGCTTCTTGCACAGTTTGAAAGCGATCCCATGTTATTATAATATTTTATCGGAATATTAACGTATGATTACACAATTATAACTACTAAAACCATGGTAAAGTGTAGGGTTCGTTCAAATGTAACAATAAAACAAATCTTTGTTTTAAGACACTATGTATTCTAAACATGTGAAAGAAACTTTTCCATTCTGATCATCGTCCGTATAGCACACGAGCAATACACATACAAACAAATGTTAACGCATTTCTTATTAAAATAGCCACGCGGCTAACAGACTAGCCTGAATTATGATAGTTTCAAGAAAGTTTACACGATCGGAGTGATCGGAACCTACGCTTCACATTCCTGTATCTCTGATTTACACGGGAAGACAAATACACAAGAATCAGAAGTAATGAAACACACAAAATAGATAAATATCCAAAAGCTAAACCCGGAAGACAGGCTTACCTGCCCGTATTGATAATTCATTCCGCAGAGAATCTAAGCAAATGGAGTGATTTGGCAGTATTTATTAAGTCCCGCCTTCTGCAGCTGATTGGTTTGTTTTAACGTTCGTCACAGGCGCACCCTTAGTTTTTAAATCTAATTGGTTTAAACAATGGAAAGTCGCTCACAGAAACTATGAGTCAGACTAGAAACTGAATTGTTTTGGAAAATCATTGCCGCTGCAGTAACCATATACTGATAATCAGTTGTCATATTATATAAATAGATAATAGGAATTATAATAAATGTATAAATTAAGACAAACATTTTATATCCTAATATTTTTGTAATTAACTATATGTATTCTAATCTGACATCTTTGTCATACTATGCTGCTATAATATATAATATAAATAATACATACTCACATACACAAAATTAAGAATTTATTTCAAATCACTGTGATATTGAATAAAAAACGTGCACTTTTTTACTATTTAGGCATTTTAATGTTAAAAAAATATAAAGGTAAAAAAAATTTTTTTTACATAGATACGATATTTGCACTGATGCCTCAGATACATTTTTCACATAGTCATTTATTAGGTCAGAGACAGGGCCTCTATTAATGTCTGCTCCAACCATGTTATTTTTTACATATATATCTGTACACTAGGGGACAATATGTTCATCTAGTAAGCAAGAATACCACCCTTTTACATGCCTCACAGTGTCCAATATAAGCATGTACATTTTTATAAGAATAAAGTTTTTATAGGAATACGCCTTAGAAATATTTTAAAGGCAATATTCCTTGTGTAGTGGTATATTGTGGTAACTTTCTTGTCCATGGCCCAATTTGACTGTTTATCATGCTTGGTAGCACCGCAGTTCAGGCCACATTTAGGCCTGCTCCAAAACATTTTCCTGTGCTGCAGCTTTGGCCTTTTCAATGTTGTTGAGGTTTTGTGTGGATGAGGCTGTTTGGTCTACCCACTTATATTTTTTTGAATTTGTGACAGCGTTCCATTCATGCTGTTTGTTCATGTACCTGTCAACTTTTATGACAATCAGGTAGATCATCTCGCAGATACACATGAAGATGCACACAGCTGAGGAGATCACCATTAATAAGGTGAAGATTCTCTTCTCTGTAGGACGAGATATGTAGCAATCGACGGTATTTGGACAAGGTTCCTGACTGCATTTGAATAATCTTGGCATGTCAAAAGCATAAATTACATACAAAATGTACAGGAAGCCTCCATCAAAACCTGCTTTGAACACCAGACTGAGTATATAGGTCCACCAGAGTCCTCCACGCTTCCTCCCTGGGTTGCTGTACATGTGTGTGCCGTGGTGGAGTGTGGCATATTTCTCATCCTTCATTTCACGATACTTGACGTGTGCCACCACCATAAGAGACGGACACGTGACAAAAATGAGCTGAAGAGACCATAACCGGATATGGGAGATGGGGAAATATTGGTCAAAGCAGACGTTGGTACAGCCTGGCTGGGCTGTGTTGCAGACAAACTCTTTGACTTCATCACCCCATGCTTGCTGAACAGCCACCACAAACACCAGGAGTCTGAAGATGAAGACCACTGACAACCAAACTCGACCAAACACAGTGGAGTATTTGCTAACCCCACCGAGCAGGGCCTGAAGGTCTATCCAGTTCATCTCTGCAATGACAGAGGTCTTACTCCTCAGGGTTTTAGTCCTACAATAAAAAAAAGTTTCATTTGCAAAAAACTTTACACTCTACAACAATGTTAGGTTTGCTTGTCCTTGGCATGTGACTTCTCTTCAGATACTGTTGAAACATTGTTACTTCTTAGTTTTGAGTATAGCCACCATTGTTGTGACACTGATTGCAATAGATAAAAATAGCATAAATAGCCTATAAACTGAAGATTTAAAAAAAATTCTCTGCTGTAAATAGTGCAAATAGTTTTCTATTGTGTATTAGCCAATTAGCATATAGACTCTTTAGATTAGGCCTATAATGATTAAGTTAAATTAAACCAGGCGCTAGGACATAACAATGGTTAAAATACACTTGTTCAAAGAGTGCCTCTTTCTCCTGTTCTCTTTTAAACACCTGTGATTTTTTCCATGCCAAAGATGCAATGAAATAGTTTCTACAAGCAATAGATAGCTGCAATACATTTATAGCCTAATATTTATTTTTCTGTTTCCTTTAAATTGATTGTTATTATAATTTTTTACAAACAGAGGTTTGCTGTTTTAGCCATAATGTGATATTAAGTAATATACGTAATATTTACCATAATGTGACATTAAAATAGTTAAAGAGTTCATATTTCACATATTTCACAGTTATGAGCGCGTCAGTGTCTTTTGTTCTTGCTCCGCGATGTTTTCTTTCACTGCGTGGCGCTGAATGCGTGAGAGTTTGCAGCCGCGACTTAAAACAACTGTATGCAGCGGCTTTGTGCTTTAAAAATGACGGTCGCGGGGCACATTTAAATATCATAGGGGCGCGAAGCCCGTGAACCTCTTCATACAACTCAGCGGTAAACAGAAACAACCCAGCAAGTGACCCGGCAGATTTAACCCAACAACTGGAAAACTGAAACTACCCGAAGTTTTTAAATGTGATGAAGTAACCCAGCAACTACCAACAGGTTTAACCCAGCATTATGGGTTAAAAATAACCCAGCAGGTTTTAGAATGAAAAAAAGCAAGTGTGATATTTGGAAAGTTACAATTTACTTGTTGGAAAATGTTTCTTATACAACTTACATATATAGAGTAGATTGCAACTCACTGTGTTAAAACAACTGTGTAAAAACTGTGTTAAAACACTGTGTAAAACAAATAAAATGAAGTCCACTTACCTTATAGTACCTGGATGGTATGAAGACTTGGTAGATAGTGGAAATCAAAAGGAGAACTCTTTCTATTTGTCGCCAATCTTGACCAACCTGATTGGTGGAAGGCTGTGCCCTACCTCATCTATGGTAAGGAACTTTTTAGAAAAAAAATCTTTTAGAAGAAATGAAAGTAAGTTCCTGTTTTTAACTACATTCAAATGTCACTTTTTTGTTTTTCCTCACCTTTTCTGGATACACACTGCGAATAAAGTTTCTATGTAAGTTTTCTGGATTCAGCTAAAACAGTTCATAGCAATTATTAGTTTTATTTAAAGGTGTGTGTGGCCACTTTGCTCACAGTGATGAGTTGTTTATAACCAACAAGAACATTTAATTCTACTATAAAAAAGTAAACACATCTTCAAATAAATTCTTTGCAGTGGATATATGACATACCACACTTATGGGTTATGGTGTACACTTCTCTTTCTTTATATGGTCATATACTGTATAAAACATACAGTTTGGCACAAGTAACGGTAAACAAAAAACAAAGCAGCAGAAAATTCCAAATGAAAGTAACTGTCACCAGGATTATTTACAGACCAGACAGATATTATCACTGAAAACAACATTCCACAAAAAGGCGAATGGCGGCTGTCATTGTGTGTTTTCATTGGACAACAGAAAGTCCACTAGTATGATGACATGAATAAGAATATAAAAGAAAAAAGGGGCAGAAAAAGGTCAGTAAAGTGAAAGCAGCCAGAAAAATACTTTTTTATTCATGCCTCACAGTGGACATATGTAGAGTGTCTGAACGTGTCAGATAGTGATACGTAACAACTATGCAGAACATGTATTTACAAATCCTGGCTGATGTTACATGTGTCTCCTCAGCAGTTGGAAACAGATTGATAAATTATGGATATGTGGGCAATAGGATAGCCGCAAGACCATTTATGTGATGTTTCATTCATTAATATTTTTACATTCAATTTCTTTGACTTTTCCATGACTTTTCATAACTCAAATTTTCTGTTTCACACAATAATACATGAAACATGATATGCGAACGCTTTGAAGGCCATTGCCCTAACCATCAATAAACCTGAAAACAAATCTTACAAATGAATCTCACAAAGACAACAATTGTCAAGAAATTGTCACAAAGCAAAAAAAAAAACAAGCCTGAACATGTTCTTGAGAGGTTTTGTAATGTTCAGATTAACAGTAGGGTAAGGATTCAGAAAGGCACGTCATCATACCGTTTATGACATTGGTGGAATCAGTAGAGCAGAGAGGGTCTCGGGTAATTTCTCAGAGATGCCACCAGAGGGGGATGCAGCTCCACTTACCTTCCAATCAACATGCCTGAGAAACCAGCAGGTTATCACTAAAACCGTCGAAAAGCCGATTTTACAATTCAGCCTCAAGCTGAGAGGAAAAACTACAGCTACATAATGATTTCATATTTGTGACTCAATTTTAATTAAACTGTCATCTAGACGCTGGGCGTAACTTAATATCATAACCATACCTTCTAAACCTAAACATAATCTAACGCTACTTGTACATCCTGTTTAAACATCTCAGGAAGTCTCAGGACTGTTGTGACTTGTACCTTAGATGCCTTCTGAATAATTGTTATTGCCACATACATAGCAGTGTTTGTGTATTGCTTCAAATATATTGTTATTTGACAAAGAAAGCAACTTTCAAGACAACAAATGGAAGCATTAAAATCCACATAAACGGGAAGTTCCAAGCGAGTGTTGTGTCGTAACTGGGTGAAACAGAGAAGTGGGAGATTTATTGGATCTAGAAATGTAGGCGTTTCAAAGCTGGCAGTAACCGACAGTTGAGGGGAGTGGCTAAC
>JAZGTJ010005949.1:0-26177 GCA_036877575.1 Botia almorhae
AAGAGCCACAAATTTACCAGGTCCAAAGGGCTGCAGGAACCAGGTGCGTCCGGAGCGACCCGGCAGGTTGGTGGTGGGCTGGGTGGGACTGAGGGCTCTGATCGTCTTCACGTCAGCCTTGCTGTCGCTTGCAGTGGGGATCTCCAGCACTGGTATGACTGTGCACTGGTCCAACACGCCGTCTGATGTCATCACCTCAGTAAAGCCTTCTTCACAGCCGCATATGCCGGCCTACAGGGGGAGCCATTGCATCAGTTACCCAGCAACTATCAGTCAGCTAAAAACAGTGTGGTCTGAATAGCTTAAGTGCTATTTATTAGTCACATGATAAAATTCTGAACAACAAAATGGCAACAGGTAACTGGCAAAATAAAATCAACATTAAATAGACAAATATGCGTATGATTATCTTGTTTACAGAGTTGTGTCAGTGAAATAACTGGTAATTGACAGCTATTACTTCTGATTACAATGGTGGTTTCAGATAAACTGGCTCTAAATGGCACATAAAAACAAACTGTGGTTGGTTGTAAGCTGCCCCTTCCTGTCAAAGTGGGCAGTTCTTTTCCTGAATAAGCTGCCATGTGGACCATATTCTATGCTGACAATCAAAAGTCTGGCTCCACAAGACTGAATAAAATAGGACAAGATCTATCATTCCGGCTCTTCAAAGTAAAAACAGCTTTCTGATTGCATTCTGTTTGCCTCTAAACAGCTGCTAATTGAATTCTTTTCCAGTCTCCAGCGACCATAGCTGTTAGCTTCCCCCCGCTGTCACAGCTCTAGTTAGATGCTAAAAATATGTTTGTTGCATCTAGCTGTGATTTTAAAATACTTCCAATTTTTCCTTCTGTGCTATTTTGGTAAAAAATCCTGAAAATTCTCCATAGCTGTGCAAACGCATGTTTGAAAGCGTGGGTGTTTCCAAGACAGATCACAACATGTGTTTTTTTTACAGGAAAAACATGTCGGTCTGCATGAGCATTGCCCTTCTCTGGGCCTGAATGCTTATGTGTGTGTGTGTGTGTGTGTGTGTGTGGAAACCCCTAAGATTCCTTATGTGTTTCTCCACACCATACTTGTGGTCTGTGGGGGGGTCTCTTATTCCCACAGCAATCTTGGGAGGATAATCGGCTGCACAGGCAAACGTAGCCCTCATCAGCTCGACACACTCAAGGGACACCCAGAATGCACTGGGGCATTTGCATCTCCAGAGGTGGGTACAGGGGAGCAGGGGCTAAATGTAGCAACAGAACCTGATATGTAGTCAGTTTAAACCCACAGTAGGGGGATTCAACGCACTGAGGCTGGATTCTGATATGCTCGTAATGTGCACAGCTTGTAATTCAAATACAACGGGGAAACACAACTGATCATTATGTTCTATATATGATCTTTTTTAAAGAAACAGGGAAATATACAGTTCTGCTTATGCGTTTACATACCCCTGGCAGAAACTGTATGATGATTTTCATAAAAAAAATTGCACTGACATAACAGCTACTAAAATAAATCAAATATACAAATATATCAAAATATCAAAATATAATAAAACACGTAACTATCTTATTAAAAAAGCAAACGTTTCATGTTTTGATCATTTATTTTAAAGGCTTTTGAATTGTATGTAAAGCATGAAAACACTGAAACACACCAAAACACAACTGCTGTCTATAACAATAAATCTCCCTGAACTGATAGTGACTCGTCTTGCCTAAGGTGCATCTCTGGTGTTCCAGTCATGCAGTCAGACTGCTTCTAATATCCTCTGACATTGGTCACAGTGTGATAAAAACACTTCCCCGAGTCCATGCATAGTGCTAACACTGTTATTTTCCCAGCAGAAATTTACCACTGAAGTAATCACAAGCTGAGCCTAAACTTTGATTTTTTTATCCTCTGGTTATTCCTTTGAAAAGTTTATAAAAGCGGCTATCCGATCCACCTATTATAACCCATTAACGGCCGCTTCCTGGTTCTCACATTCCGAAACTTTCCCATTAGGCATCCCTGTACCCTATCAACTTTTCCACCTCTCCTGAAGGGAATGTAATCTTGCAATTCGGTTTGCCTGCATCACAAAATCACGCATAAACCAGCTATCCACAAATAAACACACACACACTAACCTCGGTGCAGTATGAGCGAAGTTTGTCGCAAGGTGGGTCACATGATCTGTCCGACACAGGCTCACTTGTCAATGGGCATCCACCTGCAGGATAAGAGGTCAAAGGTCACCTTTTAGTGTACAAAAGACATGATGTACAGAAACACACATACAGATGAAAATATGCACACACACACACAAGAGCATTTTCTGCCAATGTAAAAGGCTTCAGAGAGTTTTTCTGTTTCTTGTTTCCCACAATCCTCCTCTCCTTCTGTCTCTTCACCACACGCTTCACCACATTCCCCCTCTACTTTCAAACTGTGCCTACTTATGACACCAAGGTCCTGGGTTCGATTTTCTCAATATGTACCAATGCGTAAAATATATAGCTTTAATGCACTGTTAGTCAGAAAAGTGTCAAATCATAAATGTAAAATATAATATTACGAAACCTTCTGATGTATGCACAGTAATTTTACAAAAAATCTTTACAAAACCAAAATGAAACCTCAACGAACAACACATTATCATTAATTCATTACACAACTGTCTATGTAAGCACACATCTATCCTCCTAAGCCCCATATGAATGTATAGCGTTGAACCGAGGCTCTGCAGAGCAAAATTATTGGGAAGCCGGCATCTATAATATGATGCCATGAGAACAAGCCTCTCTCTACAGAATTTCCTCTCCCTCACTTTCTGTCTTCCTCTGTACTAACGGTAGCCTGTGGGAATCCACTGGATCTATAAAAGCGCTGGAATGGGCAGCCATCGGCCAATACAGGGTTTTATTTTCTCTAAGCTGGGATGGATCAATACGTCCAATCAAAAATGAGAGCAGTGAAACAGAACTGCTCCCTAATGCCGGAATCACCCTTGACTACGACTGCCAGTTGTGATGACAATTGTTAAAGTGACAGCAGCCACTAGATGTGTCATTTGTTGCTGGTGTTAATCAAAGATCTGGTTATTGGGTTACTTCTGGTTATGTCATTTTAAAGAAATTAAATTAAATATTTGCTTATCGACAGGGTTTTATTCAGCTAAATTTTTTAACATAAAAATAAGCTTGGTGCAACAGGGAGCGCACATCTGCTTGACATAGAAGCTATTGACTTTTGGTGAACCAAAACTAACTAACTTACTAACTAACAAACAGATCAACTAACTAACCTGTCTGTTTACGTATTTGCTGCTGGTGCGTGAATACTGCCCCATTAAAAGGTTTATCATGAACTGACAACTGCAGAAACATGTTTACCAATTAGTAGTTTTATGAATATTTATACCACTGCACACCTTAATATAGCGCATGCATATTCATGAATGGAGAGCTGGTTGCTTTAGAGGGATTGGTTACAGTCTTAAAGCTTCTGATGAACTGATTTGCCAAACTCATGTGTGCCATCTGGAATAAGGTCAGTTTGCTCGGCACAGAGGAATAATAAACATTTGAACATTGTACGGAGGACAGGACCATTCCAAGCTGCCGTTTTGCAGAAGTACAGCATAAAAAAAGATTATGCGCAAATGAAATCTCTGGTTCATTTGTTTTCTCAGTGATGTGTATGTGAGAGTATAAGGTACACGGCCACGCCCACATTTCCATGCTTTCAACAAAACAGATACAGAGAAAAATATGCATATTAATATATACATGGGAGGACAGCTGGTATAATAGTGAATGGGATTAAGATAAGTGGATGTGACATTGTCATGGATTAAAAGCTTATTTCCATTAAGTATACACAGATGTGTAAGAGGAGGCCTCATTCACTTCAGCCTCTCAGGATCTGACAGGAAATGACAACACAAGCCATCAACTTTATCTCAAACCATCTGTCATTAAACCCTCTCTGAGGTTCAGAGAATATTGAAAGTTCTGTCACAGTGGTGTTTGCTTTCTTTGACTACTGACAGATGAATCTCTGCTTCTAGATAAAATTTCATTTTTGTCTAGTATCAACTTCCTGACTGACAGGAAAACAAACTTAAACCAGACTATGCTGGTTTAGCTGGTCTCCTAGCCTGGTTTCCTAGACTGACCTGCTAACAACGCAAAACCCATTCAAACCAGCAAAACAGGCTATAAGACCAGCTAAAACCAGCAAACTAGCTCAGGCTGGTTTAAGCCTGGGGCTGCATCTCTATTACATTTTTCCTTGACATTTGTCAAAAAGATGCATACAAGTTATTAAGGATTAAACTTCTTTGGATTATTTCAGAGGTTCAAGGAGTTCAAAATAAGCACATACATACACACACACAAATACACACACCTGTGACATTTAATCCATCTGAGCGTTGGCACCAGACTTGGCGAGACGAGCCTTTCCATGGACCAGTCATCCATTTATACTCATAACACTGGCCCTCTTAAAACACATTAAAAACATTATTTAGTAAGTAACATGTTTCACCGTTAAACTTCTCATTGGTGGTCCTTAATTGATCCAGGTTTGCTTGAACCCACCTGTACATGGCCTGGCTTCCCATTCCTGTTCTGGACACTGAAGGAGATTCTCCGGTTCCTGAGCTAGAACAGCACGAGAACGCACCTGCACAGAACCGAAGCCCAGATCGTCCCCGCTTATACAGCTCAGCTGACAGGGGCTCCAGACGGTCCAATCCGTCAGGTAACACTCACCTAGAGGACACGCAGATGTTGTGTTAGATTACTAATTAATAAGTGATTCATTTGGAGCTTTAATTAAGGTGGAGTCTTAGCTGTGTGATAAGCACAAGAACTCTAGATGCACTCAGTCCGACGTGGGTTCGAGTCTCCACCTCCGTTCCCATTTATTGGTAACTTTCTCTATACAGTTACATAGTTACAGAAATAAAAGTTCTTGCAAAGTTCAAAGTAACTCTTTCAGCTTAAGGTGCTCCTGGTTTTTCTCAAGAATAATTGGAACACCCAAACTCAAATCCCATTTTTGGTGTGTGCTCTCAGGGGTTTTCCGCGGAACTAGGTCAGGCAGTCCTGTTGTAATTGCAGCACTGATTTGTGAATATGTCCCAGAGTAGTAATTATTTATCAAGTTGTCTTTTTATAAAACCATAATCCTACCATGATTATTAGAGCACGTGTGCACATGAAATTCTAGAGGCAGATGTGATGCCTGAAAGCACAGACTCTGGTGTGCTATACATAGTACAAAACTGCAAAAAAAATGAATATACAAACGTAAAGGTAAGGGGAAGGTCACAGTGTAGGCTTCAAGAATGAAGAATGATTGGGTCAAAGGTCACGGTAGGTAATGGCTTGGGCTACTTTCTAGATTAATACTAAACCCTAACGCAACACAAACCTCAGACCACCACACACGCACTGGTGCGTTATTATTGTCACTAGGCCCTTGTACAAACCTGTCACAACTCACTTCCTCTGCCACACAGAACATGTCAAAATGTTGTCTTAATATCTGTCACTCAAACCCACATTCTGAACTGAAATGATTTCTGAAGATTTTTGTAAGCCTTTTGTTTCCATTAGCTTCCTGTAAAACTGCAGTACAATAACTCACAAAGTTTGGCATGATAAAGACGCCATGAAGCTTGAAATACAGCCTGTATGAGGTAAGACAGGAAGTGGCTTCAAGAGATGCTTCAGGAGGTTCTATGAGGTAATACCTCAGCATATGAGATTGTTGAATTGTAGCTGTGTGATATCCCAGGAACTATTTTTCACTGTGTCTCAAAAAGTCTCGCCTTCTTTAATGCCAAAGTAGGTCTGACTGATTTAAAAGCAAGCTGCCAGAAAGAGCGACACAAGCTTGTAAAATCTCTTTAATGCACTCCCACAGACTAGCGATGAGGAAGCTGTTGGATGTTGTGATGCATGAGCTAGGTAATCTGAGGCAAACTTCCACGTGCAGCATCAAGATGAAATACAGCACTTAATTTGGAAGCTATGAGTATAGTTGATGAACCCAAGATTCACATCAGTGTGGGACAATTTCAGAGTAGCAGCAGATGTTACCTGGGCAGGGCACCGTGCAAGACTCCTGCAGGATGATCTGCTTATCTCCATCCACTGTCTGCTCCAGGTCACCACATAGTTCCTCATCTACCATATTGCCCTTGTCCTTCCCCGAACCATCGGACACGAAGCAGGACACGTTCCGGAAGCGCAAGCCCTCTCCACATCGTGCTCCCTAAACAAACAGTACATTATCATATTAATATCTGTAAACAAACAGCATCAATGGCGAAAGATGTGCCTGTTCTGTTGCCCTACAGAAGACTCAGGATAGACTCCATGGATTTCCTGTATTGCTTATCATCAATATGAGATGTTGGTTTGCTGGTATCTCTCCCAGGTTTTTTAACTTGCTGAACAAGCAGCTAACAATTTTAGGTTGTTAACGTTTCCATCAATTAACAAAAACATTAAAATGCAAATGTTACTTTAAAAGGAACGTTCGAAATAACATTCTAGGAACTTTCAAAACATTCAGTCTTTTAGACCTTGTATTAACATTGCTTTGCTATAAGAACGTTATTCAAATTATGTAACATTTTAAAAATGTTCCACTAACAACTTCAGAATAATGTTCTTGATATATGATATATAACATTAAAAAAATTCTACTAACCTTACTGCAAAAACCTTTTTCTGAGAAAACTTTTAGAGAACGTTACACCATGTTGGTGCACTAGCATCTGTTACTGATCAACAGCGTGGTTATGCTAGTTCACCAAACCAGCTTGGACCAGAATGGGAATTTATGCACGTCTAAGATATTCAGGTTCTACATAACAAACTTCTTTAGAGCTCTACACCTGGAAAAGGCAAAAGTTGACACAAAACCGGGCCCAAAGACCAGATTCTACAAGAAACCCAGCATTGTTTCTCATTCCAGTCTCTGCCTCATGCTCGATACTGTCAGCTCCCTGCATTTTTTTATACCTGCTGAAAGTGTCTTGAACATAAGGCACATGCGAGAGGCAATGCGGCATGAGACTGCCGAAGGGTGTCAGAAGACACAGACTTAGAAACAGGCAGCAGAGAACAAAGAGCAGAGTCAATATTCTCTCACAGCCGGCACAGTGACAGAGCCATGAGGTGCAGGGGGTGGGGTGGCAGAGAGAGGAAAGAGAGGAGGTGTCATCTGTCTGTTGTCTTTAATTAAACCCCCCGTTGGGTCCTAGAAAGCCAGACTGACAGAAGGAAGATGACAGCAGAAATGCTCTGGAAAGGGCAAACCTGGGGTGTATTCGGGGATATTCTAAATATACCTAAAACATTCCTGCAGATGACACAAACTGCTGGTGGTTTGCTGTGGGTAAGTGTGCCTCAGGTAAGAGTAAAAATGTTCCTATCGGCCTGCCGTATGGTGAATCAGGTGACTGCTATGAAGATGAGATCTAAAATATCTTATTCAGTCTGTTGTTCCATGTCAATAACAAAACACTAAGCAAACCCACCTCAGATTTGCAGGGTGACCAAGCGCTGTATCTCCAGCTGTAGCAGGGTTTCACCGGACAGGGTTTCCACTGCTCCAGCTGTGAGGAACATGGCCGTCCATCTCCCTGAGATGCCTGGATCACAGTTCTTCTCCTCCAGAGCTTCCCTGTGACGAAGATAGATTTACAATCACACAGTTGGCAGGTGCTATCAGTTTGTTCCGCCCAATGAAATGAATGCGTGATCTTGGTTCTGGATCAGTTGCTAAGCTACAGAAGATATTGTATTTTAACACTGCATTAAAATCTTTGCTGTACAGTACTGTGCATGCAATGGTGTACGACCATATCGAATTATTTCTCAATTTAAATTGGAATACAACACTACTGTATGTTCAGACATTTTAATAAGAAATGACAAATGTTACCCTAGATCCACACAAACATTGGAAGTCCTAGTTTTGCTGATGCTCTTTTATTCGAACTGACTGACTCAAGGAATGATTTGAAGGCTTTTACTGTAAGTGAGTCTTCTCACATTACATACACACCCATGTCAGGTAACTCAATCTCTCCCCGATGAAGAACCATTTTTTGTGTGCAGTAATGTTCCTTCCCCTCTGTGAATAACTTAATCTGCCGGCATTTTTCAAGTCTACTTCCAGGCCCCGAAACCACTTTGAATATTCATCTCTCTCTCTCTCTCTCTCTCTCTCTCTCTTGATTTTCTTAATTGATTCTGGAGGGCTGTGGAGAGGGATGGAGAGAAATGGAGTGTAGAATCTTTCAGGCAGAAGACATCCTGCTGGTTAAGACTGGCGCCCAGGGGACGCTTGCAATAAAACTCTGTCAATTAGTCGGCGGGCCCAGTGGCCTGCATGAACGTGGGTCTGCCACACCCTATTCTTAACAGAACTGTTATTTTCAACAAAGAACTAAATAAGAGAACCATTATAAAGCTTAATGTGTAAGAGTGTGATTACTAGATGATCCTAAGAAGCACTTAAAGGTATTTATGTGTCTTTTGCCAACCTGGAAAGCACAAAACGACCTCGTTTTAGTAACAGTGCACTGTTAAACTTGAAATATAGACTATTCACCACGCGACTCCTGGGTAGCGTCCACAAACACCAATCTCTAAATGACTCTCTCTGGCTGTGCACCTCTGTCCAGACCCATAAGCATACATCTTCCCTTTGTAAAGGTCACCAAGCTCCTGTGTTGTGTTTTAAATGGACATCAAATTAACCATCCACAAAATAAAATGCCCTCCGCAACGGCTGGCGAACAGCCTACCTAACATCAGCTTCTTTGAGGTTTGTTTTATTATGAAAACAAGCTGGATGCACAGAACCTCAACAGGGCACAGCCAGGCACTTTGTAATGTTCAGCATGATCACAGCCCGGTCCCTGGCTGATGTTCTGCCCTGAAGCTAGTTGTACCAAATGCAATTCATCTTCACCGCAGCCTGCCGTGATGGACTTTCCCCGCAGAGAACCCTCTATGAAGCTCCCTGCTTTCCAACAACCACAAACCAAATCAACTCCCGGCACCTCTCTTCATAGGCTGGGTTCTGTTGGGAAAACTCCCCCCACACAAGTGACTGTAAGGCTTTGTGTGAGTTTCTAGCTGTAGGGATTGCTCATATCTTGGTTTGTTCTATTTCTCTCTTCCTTTTCATCTTTTCCTGTCTGTTTGCCATTTCTCTACTGGTAGCCGCAGTGCAAACAGTGTGTAACTGGTGAGCCATGGGGTGGCCAATGCAAGCTGTTGTGTGTAGCCTGTAGTCTCACATTAGACGTCTGACTGCAGCAAAGGTATAGTTCATAGCTCTATGAACCGCCCACTTACACATGTAGAGCCATTTGACTGACATATAAAGCTATCAGTCACAGTTTGTTTATTTTTAAGGCCAGGGTTATCTGAGATAAATCATACCACAATAATAGACAGGAAATAAAATCAATCAATGGGGCTGCATAATCGTGTGGTAACACATTGTAAAATACGAAAAGACACTACATAAAAACTATGTGCCTGCAGTATACTTGAGAAAGTTGTGTAAAGTCAGCCAATCAGATTACTGCTTATGAGATAGAGAAAGTCTTTTTATAGGTTTAGTAAATGAACAGGGCGGGTCCATGATTTGGTGACATGACATGGTTTTTGGCTGGCCTGCAATGGAGTTGTTGTATTCTGATTTGCCTTCAGTCACAAAGTGAAATAAATTTTTGCCAATTCCTGAACCCTTTCTCATTTGTATTGGTGCATGAGGATTGTTCTCTTCCTGCTAATAGCTACAGATTACCTACTGCTTCTCAGTGAGAATCCTTTTGCCTTGGGAAAGATTAAAGATGGTACAATGAACTAAGCCAGTACAGGTTTCACATAGCAGCAGGGTTTGCTCTGCCAGTTGCTGGCCATTGGCTCTCAAAGACCTTGTGTGGTGGAGTGGTCTCTAAGGCCCCGAGCACACAAACATAATGGGCCCCTAATCAATCGTCAAAGCAGATGGAATTACACTGAAAGACATCATTATCTCCACTCAAACACTGGTTTCAGACGATAACACAGTTGTTCTCACACCATCAATTTTTTCTGTGACTCTAGCCAATGCTCTGGTAATTCCGCAAGACAGCTAAGGGCTCAGTGTAATTCCCTAAAACCTGCAATTTGAGGGACCAGTCACGCAGGCTAACATCAAAGACAATATTTTGGACCGTAAGACCCAAAAGCCCGCCTGAGGCTTCTGAAATTGTCCGTCAAACTAATTTTAACCAGGGCTGCTGAGAGTGTGAATTAACCAAGTCGGACAAAATTTAATCACAAAAGGTGTAAATTTTACTATGTGCTGGCTCATGTCCAACAACCAGAGAGCTGTAGTGTGTCGACTTGTTAGTCTACCTGCAAGACCGCAGGTGTGGGAGCACTCAGACCAGGATGACCATTCGGACAGCTGGCAGTTGACAGGGCACTCGACCACACAGGAAGCGTTCATCTGCCATTTCTTCTCAAGACCAAGCTACAATAACACAGTTTAAATCAGTCAGGTGGGTATTTGGTGCACCAGGGTGTTAGACAGGGTGAGTTGCAACACCATCAGTTTTGAATTTAAATTTTTTAAATGAATTGATGTGATCCGAATAACAATTAAATATGCAAATATTTGCCACAATACATTCATGCACAAACAACACCCATTACAGTAAGGAAATTAAGCAGTTATTATTTAACTACTGTAATTTAAATGAGATATATAAGGTAATGTCACGCAATATTACCGCACCTCCTGGCAAAACTTGAGGTCCACAGACTTGGCATCACTGCGAACACAGTCCAGCATGCGTGTTTTGAATCCAACCCCACACACAGCTCTGTCACTCAGCTGACATGTGCTCCAGTCTGGGTGTAAACCATTACAGACATTAGCATAATTAGCCACAACAGTCATCAGAACACTTATGTATTTCAAACTGACCAATCAATTGCCAGAGTAGATTATTAGCCAGAATCAGCCAATCAGATCAGAGTGATTCTTGTGAGGTAAAATCACTTTTGTGCCACTTTATAAACACACTAGTTTTAGCACGTGCTAAAAAAAAATGTGTGCAAATTCTCCCTTTTTATAACATTGATCTGGTATTGTAACACACTGTAGCTAGAAGATGCTTTCACTACAGTGAGATAATTAACAGTCATCAATATTTACCTGTAATATTATAGGAGTAATGGAAGCAGTTGGTGTTCAGAATGCACGGTTCCCTCTCTGTAGTTGAAGGACACTGTTTTCCTTCTCCAGACTGACGTATTGGGCTGGCAGTTCTCTGTCTTGTCCCATTTGCATTACATGGCTTTGACAAAAGCAGACAGCTCTCAATGAACAAATGAACATCAAAATAAACAATTCATTCGACTAAAGAAAGGACGACTTTAATTGTTCAGCATATGTGCAGCGAATAAATTTTGCAGTCGACATTTCCTTGCTATCTGAGATATTGGCAGGGAAATAAATCCTTCTCTGATGTATAAGTCTTCCCGCATTATCACGGTAGGGATGGTCGCAGTATCCATGGCAATTAGCTTCCCTTGCAGTTTGGTGGCAACACGCCTGGAACTCACACTGAGAGAGACACGAGTAAACTTCCCCCTCTTCACCACCCCTGAGAGAATCCTTAATAATGCTTATACACACTTGTGTAACTGAACCGCTCCAAGCACCAAACCCCCACCACAATCTAAACCCACTTTCCTTACCACTATTTCATTGCTGACCAATAACGGTACAGATAACGGTACAGTGTGCCTGACTGGTGTTAGCTGAGCTCCTAAACCTAGCCACTCTAAAAAACAGGCTGTGTCTCAAATCATCCTCAACAGGAAATGGAGAAATAGGTGCAGGTCTCACCACCCGCTGGCCAATCAGCACGCTTTAATGTTTCAGACAAAGGTTGGTCGTTAAGGATACACGTGCACTGAAAAATGTTAAGCTCAGCCTCATCATATGCACCACACTGTGTGAAAAATTAGGCTAGGGCTAAATCACCCATCACAACCCACTGGGGTCGGGGAAATAGGGCTGTGCTCCCAAAACAATGGGTTTTCTCACCAGTGGGCATCGACTCCAAGGGCCCCAGTCAGTAAGAACACAGTCCTCTGGACAGGGCAGCTTGCTCTCTCTGGCTCCAAGAGGCATCTCCTCTGGATCACAAAGATAGTCCTCTACAGGGTCTGAAGGCCCGTCCACAGTGTTTTGCATGCACCTTTATGAAAACAAACAACATCTGTTATAGAGCTTAAACTTACATGAACTTCCCACAGGTAAGACGAGTGTTGTTAATAATACCGATATTTATCAGAAACAATAATGCTGTTGGTTTTGTTTTGAGTTCCCTCACATACCTCACTTTCCTCGTCTGTACACCTTCCCCACAGTTCTCCTTCAGATCAACGTTGCTGACCTTCCAAACACTCCATGGCTCGGCCACCCAAACATACTGACTGCAGTCACTCAGACACGGGACCACTTCATACACCTGAATGGACCCCACAGCGGGTAGCAGGGGCAGAGCAACAATTTTATCTCGCTTTTGTTTCGACTTTTAGTTTAATAATCCTTTTATTTTGAGAGCTCTATTAAACCAGCAGCTGTGGTATATTTTGCAACCAGCAGCAAAATATACCAAAAATATATATAAAAATATTTTTTACAATTATATAATTTTTTACAATTATATATATATATATATATATATGAAGAGTGTGCAACATTACTAATAATATAATAATAAATAATATATATATATATAATCAATTATTAAAGATATTTACCTGAGCCTGTGGCATGATTCCCATCATGGTCAAGTGAGAAAATCAAGGGAGGAACACAGAGAATAGAGATGTTAGATCAATCACATAGCCTCGAAAATTCACTATGCTCCACAGTCTTTAAAAATGTAATGCTGTGATGTAGAATACAATATCCCATGATATTAACATATTAGCAGCCCCCTTTCTATGCATTAAAGAAACATGTTATTCTGTTTGGTCTTTTGATCAAATATTTACAACAGCCTGCTAATGAATCATTAAAACAAGACAAGCACCAAACAGCATTAAAAAAATCTATGAGTGAATTCAGAGCTTCTACATACCTGATTAACATGGTCCAGTTTGGGGCAGGGCCTTCCACCGTTGTATGGTTTTTCCCGAAGCCACTTTGATCGTACTTTCACCCCACTGCCGCACGACTTGCTGCAGCGAGACCAGTTTGACCACTCGCTGAGTTTGCAGTCAGACGGGCAGGGAATGATACAAGCCTCCTCAATGTAACCTATAGGAGAGTGTAGCTGTAGTTAAAGCACTGACTACTGGAGTCCATCTAATACACTGTGACAAGTGAAACGGAGCTGAAGCACAGGGCGTTACGGTAATGTCAGAGTTTTTCACTGGAATGACACAGTGACCTTTGCAAGTTGTGGACATTCCTGGTTGGAAAGCCACATCTAATACGTGGTATGATTAACCTGCATGAAACTGTTGAAGTTGTGGAAAATTTCGGAGTGTTATTTAAACAGCAGGTGAACGGAGTTTGATTCACAATGCTCTGCTGTGTATAGATTGTACAGAGATTGCACAAAGACAGAGAGACAATTTCTGCTTGCTAGCTGTATACAGATGTACAGGCAGACTGTGAGAAATCTCATTTACTTCCTGGCTGAACTTGACATCCTGCCCATGGACCAATCAGAAGTCATACATTAGTTCTGCTTTCTAAAAATGTAAAGAATAAACAAGGACAAACATATAGTGCAGTGATTAGTCTTAATCAACATTAAATACATTCACAAGTGTAGATTTATTATCATCTTATGGCATAACATTTGCACACCAGTGATTTTATAATGCAGGAAGGACTGGTTGGCAGGAGCTTCTGCTTGTTTATTAAGTTATGTGTCCAGTTACATTATTTCACAGCACACCATTAAACATACAACTATGTCCCAGTTACAGTGTTAACAGTTAGTTGTAACTGTTAGAATAAAATGTTATAACTGGCTGCCTTCCACAGGTGGTGCCTTTCAATAATACATTTAATAAAATATAACAAATACGCAACCCACCAAAACAAAACAACATCAGGATAAAATCAATCATGTTGTTTCAAAATATCTGTATCAACATGCACTCTTAAACCCGGTGCACAGAATTCATCTTTCAGAAACTTCTCTTCCCCATCACTAGATTACAAAACACCCTCGAATCGCCTCGGGCAACAACACCTCAATCAGACAGCCCTACGAAACAGAAGCATGCCTCAAATCGCCAAGAGTCGGGAGTGTGATTGGAGTTAGGGATGTCTCAGAGGCAGCAGGTGGAGGTGGAAGACACAGAGTGAGAGAGAAATGCCCTGCCTCCATCAGCACATCATCACAACAGGCATGCCGAGCGTTTGAGCCTCTCAGAGGCCTCAAGCTGACAGTGTGCAATCCAAACCAGAAGATCGTGACTCAGACACGGTTCCTAACGTCACAGAGCTCCTGCCTTACCCAAAACATTCCACCTGCTTTGATCCTGTGCTGTACTTTTCCGCAGTCTAATCTTGGGCTGAGAGGAACGGATTGCTAAATGCTCTTGTCTGAGCTCCGCGGATGTAGGAGGTTGTGGGAGATGCCCAAGCAGTATTAGACTATGAACACTGCTTTGAAGCCCTGTATATTTTCCACATTGATTTTGGTTTGCTTTGACCATCTGTAGGTGTATAACATACTGAGACAAGCTCCTTGCTGTCTTTAGTCGAGGACTGATTTTAGTAAACACTGATGCTTCAGGAATGCATTAATAAAGCCTCAAAAATCCCTAAAATATCTAGAATTTCAAATAACACATTATTTTATGTTAAAATTATTTCTCATATCCTGGATATCTCATATCCCCTAGGCATAGCCAGCTTTAAACAAACCAAAGATACGTTTGATTTATCTAACAAGTGTAAACTGTGTGACTCTGACACAAAAAACCTCTGTTCTGCTTCTTTGAGAACCCAGACACACCATCATTGGCTTAACCAATTGCGTGAGTTGGGGTTGATTGAATGACCAATGGTTGATTGGGGAGTGTTGGTGAAAAGAGCAATCATGGTGACATCTCCCACATCCACTGTAATCAAATCTCACAGGCTTGTCATGACTGTCAACTCACCGTGACTGTTGCAGCGTGATGTCTCCACGAGGCGGTTATCCTGGTCATAGCACACCATCGCTTGATACCGGTAGCCTTGGCCACATTCCTTGATATCACCCTGAACTTTCATGCCCAGAAGGCCCTCCACACGTCCACCCTCAGGCAGTATGCAGTCGGACCAGTTCCCCACAGGCTGGGCGTTGTATTTGTTGCAGGGGCAGTACTGCGTCTCACTCAGAGGATACATCTGTGTGTTCTTACACTGTTCCCTTTTTTTGCTTTTACCTTCAATCACAAAAACATGTAGTAGTTCGAAGACCAAAAGTTCAAAAACTTTTGTATACAGTATAGTACACCTCATTATATTTAAATATGTACATTCGTGTACATGTTTATTTGTAATAAAAATAACCAAACAATAAGAACTAGCTTGACTTTTAGTGGTTTTAACGTATTTTAATGCCTTTGTTTTTCTTAACCAGGGGACCTCAAAATGATTTACAATTATTTAAAATAAGACAGATTTAAAGGGCAATTTGGTCACACACAATGCATATTGTTACCAGGGGCGCCGCTAAGGGGGGGAAGTTAGGACAATTCTAAGGGCCCACGCTCTTTAGGGGCCCCCAGAGATCTGCTTTATTAGTAATAACACTATTAGGGGGGCCCAACCTTATATTTTGTCATAGGGCCCAAAATTGCGAGCGGCGCCCCGATTGTTACCCTTCAAAATCACTGACTGAGCTCCTCACAGATCTTACATTAAAGGTTAAGCCACATTTCTGGCTCAGGTTAAGATAAATAACATGAGGATGTCGCCTAAATGGCATCGATTACACAAGATGGATGTATTCTCTTGAATTTCTCCACCGCTTTGTAACACAATATGCACATCAGTTAACAATATCTATGTCAGTGTTGTATTGAATCAATAACATGTATAGTTAAAACATAAAAGTACTATAGTGAAGGACTGTAAAGGATTGCAATGGGTCTGAGGACATGATTGAATAAATGTATTGTCAAATGAGAAAAATAAGAAAAGTTTGTTTGTGGATTGATTCCAGTTTGCATAAGAACATCATTTGACCTGCCGATCAATAAATAAAGCAACTGCATTTACCAACAAGAGTCCGTTTCCGGGTTCGGACACCCACGCAATCAGCTGCGCAGGATGAGAATTTGGACCAGGCTGTCAGCTGGCAGTCATCCTGGCATGGAAGTTGACATGACTGAGTGAGATGCGGCATGGGACCAGCAAGCTTAAGACAAGCAGCAACATCTGCAGGTCCACCATCCAACTTCTTACAAGAGACAGCTGAAGAAAAGAGAGATCATAAAACAACAGACAATAATAACAGAACAAACAAATAAAGCGAGAAAGAGAGAGAGGTAATACATCTGTTTACAAAACTGTTAATTTCTCTGGTTTAATACTGATCAAGATCAGCCCATTCTCATCAATAAAGCCACGGATATTGAAAAAAGATCTTGGGCATCTTGTGATGGAGTACATGAGAGAGCAGTTTAATGCCTATTGACCTGAGCTGAATGGATCCAGACCATAATCACTGAATCAGTGTAAAAGCAGATGTATTGGATTGCTTCTTCAGCCGTGTGTACTGTGTACTGCAGTATACTATTACAGGTAATGGTTAGTAATGTAGAACGAAAAGTGCAGGTGTATTTTGATATCTAAAGAAGCCCTAATGTTATGGTCCTAATGTGAGTCTGGGAATAATCTTCAGATAGTCTCCTACTTTTGACTAATAGGCTCTCTTCAAAAGACGTCCTGAATTCATACAAGCAGACAGAGTGTTTCACTTTTAATACCGTTTTACTTTTACAAACAATATTTAAAACTTCCTTTATTAATTTGCTTTCACAACAGTCAAAGTTTTGCAGAACCTCGCACGTAATTTTGCAATAAAATACAGTAAATTGGAGATGCAGTAAATTATGGAGATATTGCATTTAACTTAGCAGTAAATGCAATATCTTCATAAGAGATATTGCACACTTGGATTGTGTACGCGTCTGCAGGCGCATATTTTCAATATGTTTCTCAGTCACTCCATAGTAATGAGCCAGCGCTTGAACCCTTGAAGTATTTACCGGTGAGAGGCAGAGCATAAGGTTTATCTTTTGACTGCTTCAGAGACGGTTCTGAATCTCAAATAACATATAGTTTGTATCTAAAGGCAGAGATTAATGTTGTTTGTGAAGAGCCGGCCGTAAGGCTTTGATGCAGAGTCTCAGTCACAGATCAAATTACTACCAATCTCATGCATTTACCACACGTTTACGCATCTGCCCAGCTGCAATGTGAACCAAAGTACCTACAAAGTTACTTTGACATGTACCATCAAAGGATGTAGAATGCTTGAGTTAATGATGAGGAGTCTTCTGTACCTCTAGCCTGTAGTCCTGGTCCACAGGTCTCCTGAGCTCCAGGACTGTCCTGCCGAATGCTCCAGGGCACCAACTGACACCTTCTCCACTTGTGAGTTTTCCACCTATGGAACAGACAAACAAGTAGTTTTTTTAATAGTTAACAGTCCGAATAATTAAACGCTACAGGCAAGAAAAGTGAAGAATTCCAATGTTGTTGTAATTTGAGGTTTTCACCTAAATGAGTTAACTAAGCCTTTATCTAGCAATCCCGATGCTTCAAATTCGATTTTGAGACATTATGTTTACCTGTAGCCTGGACAAACAGGGGATGCATCACATTCCTTTTCCTGGAAGAGAACTTCTGGGCAGTCCTGGCCTCCATTGGCTGGAAGCTGCACAATGATGCGTTTCCTGGATTGTTTTGGTTTAATGACACCACCTTAACACGCATACGAATATAGATGGAAAATACAAAACTGTTACAAATAAACATTTCAAAAACACTTTTAAATGTATTCGGTACATCAGTATCTGCATGACTATGTTGCGTTTAACAAAGTTTGCAGCTGACTTTAGCCTTAACACAAATGGTGGTGCATCTAAGCTACCATGTGCTTTGCGGTTTAATGACAACAACATTAGATGCAACTTAGAAATAAAATGATAGTAATGAGGCCACAATGCTAAGTTTTTTTTTTTCATACTCTCCACCAGGCAAAGGCATTGACAAACATGTTATGAGGAGGATGAGGATTTTCAAACAAGTTAATGGTGTTCTCACTTGTTTGCAATGTTATTTCTAAAACTACTTTGATAGAACAGCACGGATCATTTTGGTCTTTAAAAAAACTTTGTGACACTGTTTGGATGTCTTCTGTACCTCAATTGAGATTTAAGAGATTTAATTTGTGTTTTTTGCTTGTGTGTTGCAGTACACAACAAGAAGTAGTTCACCTTTTAAAAAACAGTTTAATCCAATCACATAAAACTTTTTTATCTAAACATTTTATTTTTATCATAAACAAAAAACTCAATACGTGTAGAATAAAGCATGGTTACACTAGGGGACCTCGTCAGCAGATGCTCTTTGAAATGCATTAAGCCAATATTTCATACATAACACACTCAAGTGTGACATTCACAGTAAAAAATGATTTTAACAAGCAATTGCAATGCATCACAAGTTTGCCTTATATAACAATTTCCTCAGATATTGGCTGTATATATTACTGTATCTGTTCTAGTTCCTATAGATGGGGTTGCCAGGCAACAATGCCTCTTTATTGTGTTGACAGAGCCATTGTTGGAACAAAGAATCGGTTTTAACACTTCTGACAGAAAGCTAAGGAGGCTGCATATAATTATTTATGTCATGCACTTTTTTAAAATAAAAAATATACAAAGTGATGTAAAAAAAGCAGGAAAAGGTCTAAAGAAATGCACCAGCAATGTTGAGTATGGCTAGAGATTTTTTTAAACACATGGTGATTTATCAGGCTGTGTGTTATAAAGCAGAACAGCACCTGTCTGGCATGCGGAGGGGCAGGGGGTCCAGTCACTGTAAGGAGTGACGATACAGTCTCTCTTGCAGGGCAGCAGACATGGTCTGACTGTGTCTGGACGCAGGCTCTCTGGACACCTACATGACACAAACAGGAAGATGTTTACACTAAACAAAACACTGAAGACATTGAAAAATGTAACAGACATTGACAAAAATGAGGAACTGGTGATGAGGAAATTCTGCACTATTTCTAAATCGCTAACCGAACGCAAACATTCATTTGTGACCACATTAATCATACGAGGCCAGATTTCCTTCCTTCCGTTGATGCACACAAAATATTCCTTGGAACATTCTCAAATCATGCTGGGATAACATGGATCATCAGGTTTTGCACAAACTTGTGAAGTACGTGCCAGCTTGAGTGCACGATGTCTTAAAACTTTGAGGACATACCAAATAATGAGACAATCAAGTTGTTTTAAATCAACAATTTCACAGACATTGTTGCACTGCGAATATAATTAGCAAAGCTTTTCCTTTCAATTAAATTAGATTTACATTACAATGCAAACACGTTCGATATGCGCAGTACGCTGCATGTACATGCAAAAATCAGAATATAAATATGTGATTTCAATCGCAGTACTTGCGTTTTTATTATCATATTCATGCAACACTTCTTCCACCTTCCTGTTCACACCCCTACAGTATGTCATTCCCATTTTCCTCATCCTTTCACAGAAAATCCCAGTCTTATTATGATCAGCATGCAACCGGCGCGTGAATCTGCATGCGCATGTGTATGTTCATGTGTAGATGAGCGAGTAAAAGCCCAGCGCATGAATAACCCCTGATAGAAAGAAATCGGGTCTCATTTCCATTTCCAGCATGTGGTCCCTCAGCCAGATGCCCTGTTTTCACAGTCACTACCAGAATAATGCAGCTATTAAGCTGAAGAGATAAACACATCATTTATTTTTTTTGAAAGAGGCCTTGAGGGAAAGACCAGATCTAGATACTTATGACTACTGGTAGAGAGCTCATCAACCTACAGCCTCAATCTGTCAATAAAGATCAAGAGGGGTTTGTAAAAGACTGAGCTTTATAAACAGAATACATGATCTGATCCAGTATCTATTTCAACAAAGATTATATAAACTTCCATGATATCTGTGACCTTCTTGAGGACAACGAGAGGTCATGTGGAGGCATTGTTAGGCTGGAAGATCGATAGGCTTCAGCACAGAAGCAAGCAGTTCAATATGTGATATTTAGTCATTTTCTATTGTTACAACAAACACACACACACACAAATCAATCAAATAATGAGGGTAATAAAAAACCTTTACATGTCTATTTCTCCCCATATATTAAACTCAGCTGATTTCATTACACAGAAACACATTCATAGAAACTTACTTTTTTGGTGGTACCTGACCGACATTGACCCGCACACAGATGACTTTGCGTGTCTGCATTCCCACTGAGCAGAAGGCCTCATTACTGGAGACTCCTGCTCCGCTGCGACTCAGCGTGCTGTTGGCAGAAGGAACAGAGGTGTCCTCTATGCACTGACCCCAAGGCCCGGTCTGCCAGTGGTACACAGTGCAGGGGTGATCGTTGCAGCTGCGAGCCTCCTGCAGAGCACTGCTGTTGGGGCACTGAACCCCACCTGCAAGATAAACGAGTCAGAGAGGTGAATTCTGGGTAATTTATAAACTCAAACTTCAACCGCTGCATGGAGCGTTACAGTCTGTCCTTTAACGAACATTGAAGTTTCCAATTTCCCCTCACTGTAGAATCCTACAGAACATCTATCAAACAGAATGCAAAATTCAAGACAACCCACATATGACAGTAATCAGTACTAATTGGCCTGACTCACTGTAAATCACTGACTGCAAGGTTGATATAAAACGTATGAGTCATTCTGCAGACACAACACGTAATCTTTTGTCAGACTGACAGGTTGGAGAAATTACATTGATTAGCTCAGAACAGTTTGGGTTAAATACAACAAAATGATGATCTGGAACATGCCTCCACAAAAATCCCCTCACAGTTCTGTTATTCCGTTATTGTTATTTTCAATCTGTCATCTTTTATTTTTCAAATACAAATGCATTCGCACACAAAAGCTCTCTCTATAGGAATTACATTTTTACTACTTTTGAGAAAAAGCAATGTGGTACACATTATAACATTAAAAAAATTGCTACAAAGATTGTTCACAGTTATGCCATAGCAGAACAATTTTTGGTTCCCCAAAGTACCATTTGGTCAAGGTCTAAAAAGGCCAATTTCTTTCTTTCTATTTTAAATCTAAACAACCTTTTTCCATTACAAAGAACCTTTTGTGATGAAACTTCTGTAGCATCATGTAGCATTGTGGCAATTTGTTTTTTAAGTTAAACCAGTAAGTTGTCCCAATATATATGATAAATAGGAGAAACTTCAAACACAAGACTGTAATGCTATAGGAAGTTTAGTTGTGTTTAGTTGACATTGCTAGGTTTTCATTAAAACCACATTCATGCAAAACAACTAAATCCCTATGGAGAGATGAGCAATTATCTCAAAGGTGCACACTGACATCTGCACACCAATCAATGAGAAATGCTAAACCGGTAAATGAAAAAGCAGAGCTTGTTTTTTAAAAGCACCTAAAATAATGAATAATTGACTTAGCCTTTGTAGCAAAGCAGCACAAAGTCCTCCAGTAACACTTTTATAAAAAGGTTATCGACTATTATCACACACTTCATTAGACAAGCAAAAATCATTATAAAACTTGCTGTGGGCTACTAGGCACAGACACAATAATATTCACAATAGAAATAAAAATCACAGTTAAAAAAGCATTCAAAGCTTCTCATAGTGTTTCAGGGCATGCCGGGGCAGTGCATTAATGGTGCTTCAAAAAGCTGCACGAGAATCACATTGTTTCAAATGGGGATTATTACTCCCTTTGGTTATTTATTGACCTGTGCCTCAGATGAAGATTAATCCTTTGTACAATTACAAAAGTGAGTCTGGGCATAGCTCAGAGTAATTGCATGTTCTTGGGTCAACTCTGCACCACGGAGAGCTGCGGTTCATGTTGCAGGTGTAGCCGTCCGCAGCTAGTTTTGTATTAATCTTCTCTTGGCGTAGGACTCAACAGTGCCTGCGTGAAATACCCAATAAATTGATGGTTTTGGAACCCTCAAGCTTTCCAGTGTGAAAGAAGAATATTCCATGTGTTAAACTGTAAAATCACACATATCTGGAAGTTTAATTATAAATTTACTGTATTTGTATGCACTGGATTGTGGGAAATAGTGTCAAGGGCCCCAAACCCCTTTAAAGGGATAGTTCACCCAAAAATTACTCACTCAGTAATTTATAACCCATATGACTCTTTCATGCCTTCTTAGGAATAAAAAAGACAATGTTTTGAAGTATATTGGTAACCAGCAGTGGCACCCAATCATGTACAATCATGTATGGGCGTAAAACCACCGAGATATTTCTCAAAATATTGCATTTTGCGTTCCCTGGAAGAAAAAGACAAATAGGTTTGGAATGACATGAGGATGAGTAAATGATTTTTATTATTATTTGTTTGTGAAGGATCCCTTAAGCATCAAGTCTGAGGCTGAGACAGACACATTAAGTAGGGCATCAGGGCTAGATAGATATTTTATAAAAACAACATAACAAAATGTGTCCAAGGGGTTTTATGTGAGAACTGAAAGGAAGAGGTGGACAGCTTTAGCTATCTCTTCTAATAGAACTCCTTCCATCACCTCTCACTGAGGCAGATGGCAAGTGAGGCTGTATCTACTGAACTTCATGCTACTGTCAGCACACACCTGCTTTTTCAGACGCATGTCATCAATTTGGTGCATCGTCTCCTGAATCATTTGAAAGCTAATAATCCGAGCATGGCAGCACGTAGCGCGATCCGCCACGGGGCAAAACTCATCATCACGCATGTGTCCACACATTCATGCTGGAACTAAATAAATAAAGCAGCTCCGCTCCACATATGCATCAAACACACTGCTTGTGATTTTGAATGCTCTGCCTGAGTCTTATATCTACTAGTGCTAGTGTGACTATAAAAATGATGTGATGGTGAGGGAAACCAAGCTGTTAGCTCTCAGTCAGCTGTATGAGCTCTTTTCCCTCAAGCTGAATGTTTGTGAAATTTTGGCCAGTGAGCAGAAGAGGGAGGTTTTTATGCTGGAAGCAGTCACTTAAGCACATCAGACACACACTCCTGAAGCTCCTGAGCTCACCTGAGGTTTCCTTCACTTAACGCTCAGAGATACTCATTACATTTCTGCCAATCTGCTCACACGGAACAATGCTTGACAAGCACGAAACTGTTTTTGGCTATTCATAATCAGTTTATGTCTATTCATACGCCTGCATGACCAAAACCTTATATAGATTATTAGAGCAATCATATATCATAACATAAGTTTATGCAAAATTTATCCAAAAAGGTTTTATTTATTAATGTGCGTATTAATTTAGGTTTTTTATTTGGAACGTTTGAAAATGTGAAAATTGATGGACATAACAAAATGACAAGATAATTCAAAATGAATGCATGAATGTGACAATTGTGCAAAAACAATTAAATTACAAATTAAAATCAAAAGACTCAATTCGATTCACGTTCAAAAAGAATCCATTTAAATAATCCATTATAAACTATAATTGAATAAATTATTCAATTATGTTTGACGCCATTGTGAAATAGCCAATATATGCATGCCTGTAACCATAAGTTTAATTCTAATTAATCTTCCAATGTTGCTCGGCAACCTACAGTTACACCGTGCAATTTAAATTGGACATGAGCCTCACAAATAATCAAAATTAAATTGCTCCAATTATAATCAAGAGAGATGTCTAGAGTAGAAGTGTCGTTCGTAAGCGGCAAAGAAGATTATAGTTTTCTAAATAAATTAAATTCCATGTTTTTCCTTGTTTTGGTCACTTGGCATAAACCGTCATACCTAGTCTTGTTATTTTTTAAGTAAATGACGGGATCAAAACAATCTCCTTGCCCCAATTCACAACAGTGTGTTTATAATAATGATTTATAATTTGAGCTGTCGGTCTGATATAGCTGGAAATGTCTGTGTAAACAGAAAACGAAGATCCGGCTACTATATCGCATGCCTGGGTAGCTTTTTTACAGCATTTGTTTATAATCACCCACGCTAAACCACATCCCAACGTTACCTGGAATTTTACATTCAGTTTGAGATGATGGCAGAGAGGGGGAAGTTATAGATTGCGGCTTAACGTGTAAGAAGACCTGTTTAGGATTTGTGGTGGGGAGGCCGTGAGTGTGGATCTGTAAATGGAAGAGATGCCCACCTTCCCCAGCATTGTAAGCCAGGATAGAGCGTGATCTGGTCTGCTTGCCCTCTGTGTTCTTCCCCGAGCAGGTGTTGGAACACAGAGACCAGGAGGTCCAGGGACTGAGCACACAGTCTTTCGGGCAGGGCACCTCACACAGCACAGGCATGGGAAGGATGGCGTCCCGACACAGCTGTCTCTCCACATAATCACCTACAAACAACAAAAAACAAGAACGATTATATACATTATCACAACCTCTTTGCCCACCTACAACATCACTTACAGAACCGTAAGTAATATAAGCCAACAGCTAATAAATTACAGAATAAAATGTACTGCTGTGTTACAGCACAGGAAACACAACACATGAAACTTCCCCTACAGATTTGGGAAAGAAAGCAAAGTAAAAACCTTACAGATATGACTGATATGACACTGTGTTTAACTGTGCGAACACTGATCCGCTTGTGCGTAAATAAATCTACCCACACAGAGAATTCACTCTGCACGTGATTCACTTCCATGTGCTGTTATTTCTCCTCTGTGCTAGATATTCAGTGTAAACCACCCACACTCACTTTTAACTATGCTTATGGATTTCCCATTAATAAATAATCATTCCGCACTAATATGACCACGTGCATTTCCTACTCGGTGTGAGGTAGAGATTAAGCAGCTGTTAATGTGCATCAAGAGCACATTAATTCTATATTACTTACACAACTCTTTGAGATGTAAATAGAACGTGACAGCTGTGCTGTCAGAAGGAAGGAAGATCCTGAGATGAAAACATGGAATAGGAGCATGTTTTCTAATGTCAAAATCTCTCTGTGAGATCTTTCAGCTTATTGTGTTCACATAAACATAAGGCTAACCTTACAATCTATGCCATTTTAGTGCAGGTAGAAATAAACTTCAGAGCACTTTATTTCAGTAAATGGTTAAAAACAAAACAACTGTCATAATTACAACAAGATGCAAAAACATCCCATAGCGATAAAATTGAGAATGTTACACAATAAGTATGTTTATTAAGTGTGTGTAAATTTTGACCTTTACGTTCAAGGTTACACTGTGATCTTTGTTTCAAAAACTATAGAACAAAACAAAGGAGAGCAAAACAGGTGTCTTGCTCACAGAGGTCATTTAAAGAACCTTCTTTTGGACATCAACCCCTCTGTGGACCGCGCACAAGCCCCCCGTATCGATCGGTGCACCCCACTCCTGGAAAAGGTCCACAGTGACAGAAAACCCACTGAGTCAGATGACACCGCCGGACCCCATGAGACACAACAGATCCATTCTCATCAGCACAAGACAACAGAGATCAATATTGGAGAGAAGAGGGGCGGCACTGGGGAACAATGAGGAGTGCTTGAAACTGGGAATGGGAAAGAGCTAGACTTCCTCACATTACTGGTATATATTACTGGTATGTATTTACACAAGAGGAAGCATACCATATATGGGGAAAAATCATTACGGTCCATTACAGACACTCATGTGCGCTTTTAAAGGGCTGATTTGACAAAACAGATCTTACAAAAAAAGACCGACAGAATGTGTCCAATAACATCGCATCACATCGCATCATGTCTCTTTTTATAACAAATTCCCAGATGAACAACCACAGATGCTAAAAAATCTATCTTAGAATGGTATCTGGGTTTTTAAACACGTGGCTGGTGTACTTTTATCCAAGCTGGTCA
>JAZGTJ010005950.1:0-26177 GCA_036877575.1 Botia almorhae
AGATTTAAAGTAAAATAAGTAAAATAAGATAAAAAGGTAAAAATAAGGATAAAAAGGTAAAAATAAGGATATAATGTAAACAATTTTAAGATTAAGTGTATAAGGTGTAAAGTGTAAAGTGTTTAAAATGTGCAGTTTTTTTACAAAAAAAAAATGTATATAAATATAAATATATATGTATCTAATATAAATATAATCCAATATAAATCTAATAATAAATATATTATTTATAATACAAATTTAACATACTGCAGTTTGACGTAGTGACAGGAATACAGGCACAAAATGGCTGTATTTATATCCTGTTATCCCAAAAGGGGAAAACTGCTTTGCCATATAATTCCTACTTTTTTGTAGGCACAACAACCAGAAATAAAAAGTGGTAGGCCTGATTTACTTACCAAGTGCAAATGTTACACGTGTCAAATTTCATTAAACCTGTATATTTTTAACACTTTGTTTTTTTTACAACAGTAATATAATTTTTATCACATATTTTAGGATTATTGCACATGGTTAGGGTTGATATCGACAGTATTTGAAGTATTCCTGCATGCAATCTATTATTCACCCAGCAAATTTTGAATATCATAATTTGTGATTTTCTTTCAAAGATCTAGTGATAGTGATCGCATCAGTGCTAACAGTCATTACTTTATCGGTGGTCATATTCATTGTTTGGCTTACATATCGCAGGAGAGCACATGGTGAGTTATGGTTACCATCCAGTTCTAATCTTCAGCTATACTATTCTGTTTATCTTTGAATATCTTGTAATACTTAAATGTGCACTTTTTTTAGAGAGTACATCAATTGAAAACCAAAATAACGACAATGATGATAATGAACACAATGTGAGTAAATAAAATGAAGGGGTCGAGTGTATTTGTTAATATGAAGTGATAATTGTTCATACTCATAATAAACAATTCTGTTATTGTTTTTGTTTGGACAGGGTAAAGTTCTGATCTACATTGAGCTGGACTGTAATACAGTTAAACCAAGAGAGGTGTACATAGACACGGAACGTCAAGAAACTGTGTATTCTACTGTAAAACCTCAGTAACTGTCATAAACAACAGAATCCTTTATTTTATGTTAAATTATCCCCTGTTAGAGTTTGGTAGCAAATTAGACTTTAATAGACTTTACTTTTTATTTAGTTTGAAGTTTATATGTATGATAACAGATTAACCGACAGCACAGGAAACAATGACCTGTTATAATCATTGTGCATAGGCACTAAAATTATTTTCTATCTTAATAATATTATAAAAACTGAGTGTTATGTACTAGAAAGCAAACTATTTTGAAAAATATACAATATTATTTTTATAAAAATATACAGTGTAATAATTAATATTTGGTTAAGTATTTAAAATGTAAAACTGACAGTTTGTTTTTCCCAAATAAAACGAAGTAAAACTGTGGCAAAAACATGACTTGGTAACTGTTGTGGTCACATCAAGGCATGTTGTTGGATAAAAGTAATGAAAAGTGGCAACAGAAATGTTTCCTCATCAACAGTGTGCTGTTCTGGTTTGTATTTGATAGTTAATGAGGAGAAACTGTTTAAAAAAGAAAACTCTGACTGCCCATGCTTTTACGAAAGCAGAACCCATGTTGAGATGACTCAGTAGGTGTCAAAAGCCTGCTCTTGACTGTTCTTGAGTCCACACGGCCAAGCTCAAGAACAAAAGGTTGCAAGACTCTCCTTGTCTTTGTCCCACAGATCTTTGACGACACCCCCAAGACCCCCAACGTACACAAGCACAACCCATTCCCCAGCACATACACAACCACAGCATGGGGCAGACTGCCGGAGCCGACCCAATGTTGCCCCATTTGCATTTTAAGCACCGGATTGAACCGGAACACCTGAGGTGTGGATTCACACAAGGCCTCAGCACGCTCACAGAGTGCTGCACATCATTGTTTTAAAGCTATGTTTTAGTGAGAGCTTCAGTTATCATTAGTTATTCACCTACCATAACAATATAACCAACATGCTAGTTGACTAGCGTTCAGTCAGCACGTTGCATATGTTCCTGTAGCTCAGTTTGTTTTAGCATTGCATTAGCGGCGCAAAGGTTGTGGGTTTGATTCCCAGGGAAGACATGCACCGCTAAATTCTATAGCTGGAATGCACTGTAAGTTGCTTTGGATAAAAGTGGCTTTAGATAAAATTTGAGGGGTGTTTTCCAGGCTCCTCTGGCCATTTAAGACAATTAAATCAACACTAATGTATTGTTGGCTGTTTCTTAGGTATGAGGATGAATAAAAATGTATTATATATACATATGTTGTGGCAATGTGTTGTATTTTTGAGCTCGGAGGCCTGGTGCCAAGCTGTCCCCATTCAGAACTGTGGACTGGAAATCAGGGTGAAAGATGTAGATACGTTGGCAGATACAGGATGAGGTCAGACCGGTGAGGGCTGAGGTGGGAGGGGGTTTGTCACTGAAGGAGCAGAAACAAAAGGTTCTGTGAAAGGTCTGCAAAAGGTGGACCGGGAGAGGTGTTAAAAGTGATACTCCAAAAAGACAAGAGGCAGATATGCACCTTTGCAGATCTGTCTCTCTCACTGCCATTTGCACATACTGTCTGCTCTCCAGAAGAACTCCAATCAACAAAACAGTGAGCTTGACCTTGTGCAGTCTACTGGCCTGACTTGTTTTGTAATGAGCTAACTGGATTAAGAGAATTCCAAAGCACTATGATTATAGGGAAACAATTTAGGCAAATTGCATACCTGCTGGAATTACCAATGCACAGTACAATTCGGAAAGGTTTTGTGTCTTTGGGGTTTACAATGGAAAACCAAATCTTGCTAATCCATTAGAAGAGAGCATTACACTATACATGTGTATCTGGTATCTGACTCATTTACAGAAAAATATCTACATCTGTTTGAAACCGGACCCCAGGCTTTGGCATGAAGAGAAAATTCTTCAAAGGCATTGTTTGAGGGAGTTCACTTTGAGCTATGGAAATGGAAATTTCCAGCATTCCTCAGTGATAATTGGCTGACTCCAAAAAGGCAGTGAAGCTTAGATGCAATTACTAGAAAGGCTGTAGACACCACTAAAACTTAGTTTGCATTTTTTAAATTTCTTTGCTAATATAAAACTACCACCACATACGGTCAAAATGTGCCACACACTGTTTTTTCATTAAAACGACCATTTAAAGAAATTAGATTTTTCCCTGTAGATTGTTTTAAAAGTGGCTAAATATAATTTCCCATGCATTTCTAGTGATATACAATAACCCATCAAATAAACAGTTTACATTTTAATCTTTATGTCTTTTAATCTCAGTCTGTTTCGCCCGATGCCCGATGTTTTTCCTGAGACCTGAAGCCTTTCAGTCTGAGGCACGATGCCGTTTTGTGAGGTCTGAGGATGTCCTAAAATGTACACCTTACTGGTGCAATTTTGGCAATATTACATATGTCTTGTGTATTATTGATAGTCTTAAAACTTGGTCTCTGTTTACACATGGTTTCTGTTTACACTAGCAACTCAGTGATTGATAATTTCCTGGAAGGAGGAACCTCCCTTATCATGTGAAATTTCCAATGCCTGGATTCAGATTGGCCTCGTCGTCTCACCTATGAGCACGCTGCCTGCTTTGTTGTAAAATTTAATCATGTCACCATGTTATTCTTTAACCATGTATTTCCCTAACCATGTATTTTCTTATAGAACTCTTATAGTTATTAGTTGATGTTTAAAATATATTTTGCCTGGAAACAACCCTTAACACGGTCAAACTAGATGAAGACATCACTAGACATTCTGTCTCTGTACATGTGTGGGTGTCAATCTTATATCACCTCATCCTATGCAGAATGTGCTAAGCCCAAGGTTTTTTTCCCTTGTCAGTCGTTCTGTTTGACACACACACTAGACAGTTGGTTCTAACTATTTCTTACATGCAAAAAAAGGCCAATCGGCCAGAAGGCCAATTGGACTACATAGCAAATGGAGGTGTTCAGGGGTGTTTTCTGTTTTTCCTTATTTAGCGTTTTCCTGTTTTAGCTACTGGGCACACATGATAAAAGGCAGCTTAGGTAAACAGCAGGACTCATTTCTTTGCATGCAATGATGTACAGAGTTACTAAAATTGCTGTGTCAGTAACTCCTTAATAAAGTATTTTTTGTTAAACTTTTACTCAGCTCAATTTTGTCCCTTTCCACCACAACATTACATATGTCTTGTGTATTATTGATAGTCTTGAATCTTGGCCTCTGTTTACACTTCGCATTGAAATCGACTCGAAGTGTGTGTGTGTGTGTGTGTGTGGATGGGAGCGTGTGTATTTTAAACCCAACTCAGTGATTGACAATTTCCTGGAAGGAGGAACCTCCCTTATCATGTGAAATTTCCACTGCCTGGATTCAGATTGGCCTCGTCGTCTCACCTATGATGAGCACGCTGCCCGCTTCACACAATGGATTAAACTTGGAGTTGTGAACGGACCAGCTTTGCTGCAGCTGAGAACTTCGCGAAAAGTTATAAACGTTAAGCGACCTTAACAAAAAGAGGTAAGATTTCTGCGCGTGAATTTTGTTCATTTTAAGTTTAGGTAACTGGACTGTTTGTATTTCCTCATAATTCAGTCTGAATACGCAGTAACGAGGTTTATTTCAAAACGGAGAGTTCGCTATGAATAGTTTATATAATTAGTTGGCATTTTCCAACAGCAAATTAAACGATTAATATAACGCTAACCAGTAATGAAAGTACTTAAAATTTGCCTTATCTAAATAGTTTTTACAAGGTAATTATGGATTTTAGTTGGTGTAGACCAACAGAGACGCTGTTACGTCGAGACTAAACTGTCTCAGTCCTATGACAAGCGTTACTATACAGAACTCTGTTGGTTTAAGATTTTAAACATATTCGCTCAATATGATTTATTTGTGTTTTCTTATTGGTTAAATTGAAGTCACAAGATGATATTGGTGAACTGTAATTGATATTAATATATTGGCATTTTACATTTTCTGGTTACCGTGAAAATTATACTATTAACAATGAGGTAAATTGTTAAACCGTATTTAATACAGATGGCTGCATCATAATGTTGTATTTAGTTTGGTGTCTTTAAAATGAATTCTTACGTGTTTAATATATCCACAGTTTTAGGAGTAAGGAGCAACAACCCCTCCATGTATAAATCTGTAGGTGCTCATCTTTACTGTTATTTTGATTGGCTGTAGGCATGATTCAGAGGACAGAGGTGGTGCTCTCGGTCCTGGGGGAGCTGCAGGAGGCCACAGAGTGTGTGGGTCTTGATGCCCTCACTAAGGTTGCTGTGGATGTGGAGCAGGTCCTTTCTGGCTTCCAGCTTCCTACAGCACTCTGCACCGAGATATCCTCATGGCTGGGCATTAATGCTGTAGCTCACAGACTGTATCCAGCCGATGCTCCAGCTGGTCTGCTGCCTCTGGTTTGCAAAGGAGAAGGGAACCTGCTGTTTGATGCAGCTAGCATGCTTCTGGTGGGCTCTACCAGCCTGAGTTTAGAGCTGCAGGTCAGGACTGTGGTGGAGATGCTGCTTTGGAAGAGATACTACTTATGTGGTATGATCGACTCAAAAGTGATGCTGCAGGCAGCCAGGTTCTCCCTCTGTGCTGACGAGTCTCAGGATATGCTCAATCTTCCCTTTCAGGTACTGGAGGCCATTTTTGATGCAGATGTGAAGGCTTCCTGTTTCCCCGGTGCGTTCGCAAACATGTGGCATGTGTACGCGTTGGCTTCTGTCCTCCAGTGCAACATTTATTCTGTTTATCCCATGTACAATTTAAAGATTCGGCCTTATTTCAATCGACTCATTCGCCCAAGGACATGGTTGAAAGACACTGAGCCTTTGACCCTTCACATCATGTGGTCGGGCGACCTGGAGGCAGGCTCCATTTTCAAACCCCACAACTTTGTGGCCTTGATTCATGCAAGTGACCTAAAAATTGGGAGCCCCAACAGTGAGCAGCGAACGTCCCCCGTTACATCTGTGGAGCACGCGAGTCCCGATTCCCAGCTGTCTTACTCCACCCTCAAAGACAGGTTCAACATCACAAAGAGCACCTTTTACCGCTGGAAGAGGCAAAGCATCGAGTACCACAAGAAGTCTGTGGCGAGGTACGAGGCCAAACACTTTTTTCTGGCCTCTTATAAGCAAGGCAAGCTCATTCCCCTCAGCCAGTTTAAAGATCTTTTTCCAGAAATTCCAAGATCCACATATTATGCTTGGAAGCATGAGCTTGTTTCCTCTTGCAGTGTCTCAGGAGGTTCTGCAGGGGAGCTGAGTCCTGGAGACAGCACTGAGCAGGACTGCTGGTCATCTCCAGAAGTTAAGAAAATGCCCAGCCAGGAAAGCTATGCCAGTATGATAGCTCTCAGGTCTGAGAAACTGGAAGGAGAACGGGCCCAAAGTTTATCCCTGATGCAAGAGGCAAAGAAGAGCCTCCAGAACTGCATTGTTACAAACGCCTCTTTCCCCTACAGAATTTTTAAAAGAAGGTTTCCTGGCATCTCTAGATCCACATACTACAACTGGAGGAGGGAAGCCATGATGTTCACTCCTTTCAAAGAGTGTTCAGGGAGCAGTGAGGAAGGCTCGGATGCTGATAAAACCCAGAGCCCAAAAAGTCAACTATCCCCTGCTAAGTTAGAGAGACGGAAATTGACACCTCGAATGAGGATCTCCAGAAACAGGCAAAAAAGCCTGAGGCTGGCTTACCACCAGAAGAAAACACTACGGGAGGAAGCCAAAACGCATGTCCAGAGGTCACATATTTCCTTTATCAAATTCAAGCTCAAGTTCCCCTCAGTGTCTTCCTCATTTTACTGGCTTTGGAAACATTCTTTGAACAAAACATCTGAGAAACCCAGCATGATATCTGAGATTGAGAAATCCCAAAGTTTGGTGGCCTCGCGGGATGTCGTGGAAAACACAAAAACTCACAGAATGTTTTCTTTTGATGGAAACATTGATTGCCTGAATGGACAGACAGTTAGCCCCTCAGAATTCACACTGCCTGAATTCTCTCTACCTGACAAATCCAGTAATGAACAAATGTTTATGGACGTTGTCGCACTGGCGAATTTCAAGGCTAAAGCGAAGCTGTTCCTGCAGCAACGGTTTGAGGAGAAGTCTTTTCCCACATTTAAAGAGTTTAGATCCCACTTTCCTCTTACTCCTCGTTCCACCTACTACATGTGGAAAAGGGCTCTGCATGATGGTGTACCATTAGTTCATGGCTGAATTAATTAGTTCATGGCTTCACCACTGTTAATTTGCCTTTGCCTAATTTGACACTAAGTTTCAAAGTTCAGAATGCAATGCTTCTTTGAGCCTGACATTTTTTTTCTGCACCATCATAATTGCAATTCATGCATCTTAATTATGTTCCTTTTCTTTATTTGGCCACTTGGTTCTAGCTCAAGGACATTTGCATGTGTGTGAAATCAAACAGTCTTCACCTAAGTACTGATGGCCCCTAGGCAAAAGGCAGTTCAAAGACATTTATCTGGGTTCAGATGGCTCTTTTTGCCCTGCCCCCAGTGGTTTACAATTTAAATGAGATTGGGATTTAGTGAGATTTTATTTCATTGTTGTTTTTTGATGCTTGCATGTTAATTTCCTAACCTGTTTAAACTGTATAGTATTTTTAATTTTGTTTCTTTTTATACATATATATTTTTATATTGACAATTGAATGTTATGTTTGCCATAATGTTATGTAGCCATGTTAGCAACACGCCCCTCATAGAATTCTGAAACATGAGTGTGAGGAATGCGGTTCTGTTTTGCACACTTTTTCTTGGACCACACATTTCAGCTCTCACATTGTTTTTCTTGCTGGTGAAAGTGTAAATATTTAAGTTTCTGACTTTAACTACCTAGTTTGTTTTTCATCTTCAGTTATGTAGTTAAACTTTTCAAAAATATTACTTTGTTTTAAATTGTAAAGTCTTAGCACAAAGAAATGTTGTTTTAGAGCATCTCATTTCATGTACGAGAGTAATTATTTAAGGAGACCATTTTTTTCTTAAGCACCTGGGTTTAGTTAACTTGTTAATAAAGATCAAAGATGGATTGTAATCTTGTTTGTTGAATGTTACTTTGGCAACATGCAGTTATCTGTAGTAATAAAACCAGGTCAATGTCAAAAATAAAATCGTCTGTTTGTAAAATGTATAAAGCTATGATGAGAACAGTGATTGGGGGCTAAGACGACTGTTGTTATTCTCAATAAATTATGATTGATTACTGGTTTTTAATTTTACGTGTATTTTCATTGTTTGGGAACTTTTGATTTTTCACAGTTTGTTCATTTTCTTAAGGTGTAATTTTTTTCACATTTCAGGTCTTAAAATGTCAAGGAAAGTATTCTGGGAGATTGTTGGTGTATATCAACCCTGTGGTGTTTTCCTCATTAGCTTTACTATATGTGTTTATCTCAGAATTGCATGAAAATAATGAGTCTTGTCAGGTGGACCAAGACACTTCAATTCAAACTAGCCTTTCAAAAAATCTGCAGTAATTAAAATTTCTAAGTCAGTTTGGAATTTCCTTTTAATGAAAATCTGGTAAGCATCCTTAGAGTCAAATGGGGATGTCTATGAAACGTAAAGGGAATATAACTAAAAAAGAGGTGCTTTACAGAATACATGCACTAGAGGGCAGTGGTGGACTTTCTTAAGTGAGCATGTTTTATGAGCTGCTTTCACCAGAACAGAAATGGCTTTGCTGAAACTCCTATAATTAGTTTTTAATTAAAATTAATTGAAAAGGCCTTGGATACGGTCAAAACACGTCCCCCGATTTTCCGCGTACTGCATGAAAGGGCTTGACAAAAGCCTGTTTCTAGTGAGACTTTTAGTTTGACATCAAAAACGCAACGTTATCTGGTCACGTAAGCGTGCGCAATTTAGCGCGAGTAGATTGACGTGATTCAAGTTCGGCGGACAACAGTTCATCTAATGGTACAGTTTCACTGAGTAAAATAAAAGGTAATTAATCTCTTGTTGTCTGCAGATATTGTTTTGTACTGATTTTGATATTAAGGACTGACTGGGCGTTTTGCGTTTCTTCAGTCTGTAAAGTGTCATTAGCGTAAACAGTTACCCAGACAACAGGGCATATTATAGTGTGTTAAAAGTTAACACCATTCAGTATTATCATACTAATGTTTAACATTATTTAGCACCTTTTATGCTGTTGTTTTAGCCCATAAATGTGTAAATTAAAAACATGAAAAGATATTTAACCATAGTTAATCATAACCATACGTAGGGTGTGTAAGGTGATTGTAGGACATCAGTAACTTTTATAAGATTGACTGGAACTGAGAATTGTGTAACAGGTTCTGTAGACTCTTAAATTAAGCATTACATAAGGATATGTAATGCTTTATTTAAGATATAACAACATTACTGTCACAACAGTCAGACACATTATAAACCCAATGGTTTGTATTTATTGTACTATTAATAATACAAACTATATCAATAATTAACATTACTATTATCAAAGCACTGTAACTGAACAGACTGATGTGTGTGTGTGTGTGTGTGTGTAAGTTGATCCATACTTGTAAGGGTCATTAGGTTAAGATTAGAGGTAGAGTATATAGTACATATCATCTTCTTATGAATGCTATTGTATCAGTGAGGGGCTCGCATTGATGCTGTTTGTTCTATTAGCTTCCGTGGGTTTAAAAAAAACAGGTATTTTGTTAAATGTCTGCTAACTTTTTTGAGTACCACTGCAGTAATCGGTTGGTTCCTGTGTATAGGTTGTAAATATTGGAAATATCATGTTTTATGGTGTTAAAGGGATTGTTCCAGCTGGGAAAGACAATAGCACCCCCTCTGAGAGTGCTTTAGGGCTGAATGGGTTGTCTTGGCAGGATCAACCTGAGATTGAGAGGGAGTATCAGAGAGAGAGAGAGAGAGAGAGAGACAAGTTAGAGTGACAAACATCAGCACCATCCACTGCATACTAATGCCTTAACTTTCCTCTGTAACAAGACCACCTCATTAGTAAACCCAACTCTCTAATTTAACCTCATCCCTGATAATGACCAAATAACTTCTATCCTGGAACCCTGCTCACTGCTGTGCTTCCCTAATGGCCACTCGCCCCTGTGATTAACAGCAAACAGCCTCAGACTTGTGCCTTGTAGACTTTTGTCTGCTAGAGAGGAGGTGAGAGAGGACAAAGGCTAATCGTGGTTTTAAGAAATAGCAAGAGAACTGTAACAGGGTGTTAGAAACTTGGAATGGCATGATGAATACATAGAATACATTCAACAGATCCTGTATGCTGATTGGTAAATGGCCGTGATTTATTTACAATAAAGCAGTTATGATCTACTCACCGAAACCGTATTACTGCATTTTAGTCATTCTTTTACTGTATCTTCTTATTAGAAGGTTATTATTTTGCTTAAAATATAGCACATTAATAAACGTTTATTCCCTTAATATTTCCAGTTATGTGGTTACTGTTTTATAAGAGCAATAAAGGCTGTAACATATTGTTATATACTGGCTTTATTTATAATATAGCACAGCAGAGAGATTCTTATTTCCTCTGACACGTTTTCTTTGGCTTTATATCAGATCTGTACAGTGCACATTTGGAGAAAGTTGTGTTTCCGAGAGAAGACATTGCAGACTTGGAAACGCACTGTAATTTGAAACCTTTCGTCAGTGTTTCTGTCATTGTGAGTGGTTTTGATTTATAATGAACTATTTTGGGATTAAATCATTGTTATATAATCGCTCTTAGGAAAGCAAACCGTTTTTAAGGAAGGAGTCGGTGTATCTCTGCCAACAACATTTGAATTGATGTGCAATTTATGGAGCAGACATTCATGAAATGGTAAGATCTTTGTTTGGCACATCTTTGCTGGCAAGTTTTCAGTGGCGTGTGAGCCAGAAAGTAATGCAAACTAAGACGATCTCAATTTAAAGGAATGATGTATTAGCTTCATTTTGGCCACTGTAACGGATGAATGACCTGTTTTTCTTTGCTGAGTGTCTATCCTTCATGCGTTCCAATCTAAAGAGACTGTCTGGATAGAGTGAATTAAACAAAAAGCTGTTCAAATAAAAGAGAACTGCCTAAAAAACTTATTCTTTACAGTGGGCGTATTTCAGATGGAATCTCCTTCTGACTAATGTGTGTTTTGTATTTAAGTATTGACTTTCTCCACTATTCTTAATTCTGTGCCAGCTATAATTAAACATGGACGCATTTTGTGTCATAGTTGTTTGATCGTTTTCCTGCTTATTCTTATAATCAAAAATACTTGAAGGGCTTGAAGTGTGACATGATATTAAAATGTAGTCCAAAACATGGTTAAGACTGGATTGTTAAATTGTACTTTTTTAGCTGGTATCTATGGTAACCATTAAAGCCACTTTGGCTAAATTAGCCGTGACTAAAGTCCATTATTCACCTTTAACCTCCATTATTCACTCACATCAGTTTAATTGTTTTTTAACAGTCTAAACTGTAATTGTCTGACATTGTGACCAAGCAAACGTCAGATTGTTTTGTAGCTTTAAACAGGGGGTTAATGAAGTCTTAATTGTTCCTAAGCCATTTGACGTATTACACTCTCATGATATTCCACATTTAACATTCAGTGTTATGTGCATGAGTATAAACATGGATTACCCCACGACCATAATTAATTATTTTCTTGTCGCTTCCCTTTCCACCTGTCATATTTCAGTGTGAACAGACGCATGTTAAATCAATTTGTTGCCAAACTGTTTGGCACTCTGTGTCCATGTACATCCTGTCAAGAGAATTACATCGTCCCCTGAATTCTGGTTACCTTAAACTTTCACAAAATAATGCACATTGGAAAGATGCCTGAGTCAGCTTGTTATGTTTTTACGCTTCTGCCTTTGTTTGCTGGAAGCATGTTATTCCTTCAAGAGGCTTTATAACTACATCTTTATGTAATATCTGATTCCATTGGGGCTATTAAGGGATTCAATGTGTATTCTTTTTAAATGAGCACATCAGCAAGCCATTACAATAAAAACAGTTTTTGCAGAGTTGATCTCTGGAGTTGGTTACTTTAGTTCCCATTTCACTTGTGGTGAAACTGGTGGCCAAATGGGCCACCGGGATCTGGGCCTAACTGGATCTATTTGGTATGGTGAACCGCAGCATCTATCTCACGCGCTAAATATAACCACCCAGACTTTGAGTTAATTCCTCTTCTGGCACCTTCATAACCACTGACCCTCTTTTCCTGTCGCTGGTTATTGTGGAGGAGCTCCGCCGGAGTTTATCAGCTTTCATTTTGCCGTGTTTGAACTCTGAGGGTCACAGTCCAGTCACACCACTCTCTCCGGGTTTACAGCTTCCTAATCAACTTCTACAACCTCTTCTATCTGTGCGCCGTTCCCCTGAGGGAGCAGGGGAAGCGGGAGGGTGTAGAACGGGCATGTCGATATCTAAATTCAATTAAATGCTACGTGACCCTCTGGCTTCTTAAACCATCACAGCCCTTGGCTAAAGCTGCACGACCAAGAAATAAGTTCATTGTAGTGCCATCCATACATAGTTTTTATGTTAATGACGAAGCGTATCAACACAGCTAGCAGCAATCAGATCTCTTGTGTAATTAGTTGCATTGCAATAGTTCAAACTTACAACAGTATATATGCCTTACAGGGAGATGGTTACACTTTAAGAAAAGTCACATTAAAGTGTCGACAACCACAAGTACAGGCGTATTTGATAGGGATGAACATTTTACCTTAAAAGTGCAAGTTCAAGCAAGAAACCCAAAGGTGCCATTTATAAAGCAGGGGAAAAGAGGACGTGTCAGCACTGAGCCTTGCACAACTTTGGGTCACTCTCAACTCTCGAATCAATATTAGCCGTTACAATTTCACAGTCGGTCATGCTTCACTTTTTGACACTTGCTTCTTTAGTGCAGGTTGGGAGAGTTTCTGAATGGGAGAGGCAGGACGCAAAGAAAGTAGAGAGAGGTCTGTCGCCAAGCGGGAGCTTATATTGACACCTCCAATGCACAGCTCCACTTGGCATGCAGTCGACAGTGTCCGCAGAAAAGTAGCTGCAAATGAGTCCAGTCTGTCTCGCGGTTCCCCGGGCGGCAAAACACACCCTTTCCTCACCTTCACCAATGGTGTCCTAGAGACCCTCAAGGCAGTGATATACAAACTTTAACTGTGCTTGGCTCAATGGGGGCATCATGTATAATTTAACGGTGTATACAAATGCCCTCTTTAACACACTGTTGGGTTTATAAGTGGAATGGCTGAGTATTAGTAGGTTGGTTGCTCTGGTAACCTGTGGTGCTTTTAACATCGCTGTCCTTGTTTGAGGTCATGCTCAATACAGAAAAATTAGCTCAACCGATGATCTACGTCTTGTTCACCTGACTAGTTGAAGGAGGGAGGACCAGAACCTGTTTGAAAGCAGTCAGTTGTATTTGCCAGAGGTGCAGAAATTAATAAAAGATTCTAGATTTCATTCTAGAGGGTTATATTGACCTCCCATGTCTGGATCATCAGGTTCTGCTGGTTGACCGACTGCCATGCGGTAAGACACCTTGATAATCCATCACTAATGTGTGGCAGCAGCCCATTGGCTGTTTACATTTTGCCGAAGTTAGCTTTACCGCTACACAATGATACACGAAGACTGCGTACATGTGTATCCGTTTAACTCTGGAAGAAAAGTTATGTTTTTTGAAGCTTATAGTAAATAAAGCAGAAAGAGAATCAGAGATAGTAAGAAAACTAAATTCTCACAGATATTGCGTGTGTCTGTTGCATCAGCTTTGGCTTGTTTCTTTTGCATTGTGCATGAGAGTTCAGTGCAGAATGAGGTCGGAAACTACTGTAACAGTACTAATGACTTCCCTTAAGGATGTATAAACTCATGCATTATGCTTAATGGAAACCGCAAAAGCTTTTGTTCATGCGTGAAAAAGAGCAAAGGATTTTCTCTATAACAATAAGTAATTTATCTTTTACTATAATGCCCAATAGGGTGGATTCTTAGTGAAGGGAAGCACAAAATATAATAAATCCCTCACGATTCAGTGTCTATTTTGTCTTCCTATGGGATTTTAAATGTTTAATAAAGGTGAAACAAAAAAAACGTCTCTCTTCGGTTGTTTGTCTCATTCTCCCAGTGAGACTATTTCTTTCCACTTCCTGTAACCAGAAAGCAGTGGGGCTCTGAATCAGCCATGCTGAGATCAATAGAGAGGCGGAAAGAGAAGATTACTTCCCTCTCCTGCTGGAACGTAGATTGGCTTTTCACATCTTCATTTAGAGCTGTGCTGTTTGGTTTCAATGGCTGGCAGCGTCAGCAGGCGACACAGCATCTGATTCCTGAGGATGAACGGCACGTTTCAGCAGGAGTCATTTCTGCTGGAGAAAGGCAGGGGAGACTAAACGTTCTGGAAAGGCCATTGTGGATGTGGTAGCTATCAGGCAGACCTGCTAGCCTGGGAGAGCGTCAATACATCTTTGGAATAAAATGGAAAGCCGGTTGGTGAAGGTTTTCCAAACGCTGGCTCTTTTGTTCTCAGCATAGGGACAAAAGCAAAAAGATAGGAGCTGTTATTTGTGCCATGTCTGAAGCCACAAATCTCATTCACCGTGGAAACCATTTCCTGGATGTTCCTCAAGATCTCGCCCGCATATTTTTGATAGGTTAAACGTGAGAAAAGTCACACGTTCAAAAACAATCTGCCGTTGGTTTCTCAGCATGCTTTAATTGGCGTTCCACCAGGAGGCGATTTTGCAATTGTGTTTACGAATGAATTTACCTCACTTGGTATTTGAGGCAGGAAGTGGTTTTCTCATGCTGTCTGAGTGCTATTCTAAGACCATCGCATTGCTGACAGTCAGGGAGCAGTATATACCACCGGTAGAACTCTGAGATGGCAGTGTGTCTGGGGAGAATTTGACGGCCATGCAGTTAATCATAATTTATTGCCGTGATAATTACATTTTAATGTTAGCCCAGCACTAATTGTCCCCTGAGGTTTGGCCAGAGGAATCGCTAATGAATAAAAGAGAATGAATATCGAACATCTAAATACATGTGTACACATCATATTTTAGGACATAAGGATTTGATGTAAGGAGCATTTACAGCTTTGATCTCAAAAAGCATTGATGAGCTATTTATTAAAAGTAATGTTCCTGCGTCTCAGAGGCTCTGACCTCAATTTCCGTAAGATGCTGTGATAAGTGGGTTAAAGCACAGACCCTCCCAGATATGCGCCGCTCTGGATAAACCCGGACTAATGAAATCCACAGGATCATTTTCCCTGTAGATTACATGGCGAAAAGTGTTTTTTAATGTTTTACAGACATTTCTAGTTGAACAGCGTAAGCTTTATCCTTCAAACTGAAGGTTAAATTAAGGATACATTCACTGTTTTGGACCCATATTAATAAATTGACTGAAATGAATCTCGGTGGTGTATGTTTCCAGGGATTCGTTGTTCCTTGTTGCTTTATTATGTCTCTACTCTAAAGCTCTCCTACTGTTTGTAATGGAAGCAATAGTGTATGATGTCTCCATCAACTGCATGTTAGAGGTAAAATCTTGTGGAAGATTGAGCAAGACAAACAATCCTGATCAGTTCTCTTTACTGAACAAATAGAGAACAATTTGTAATGTTTGTAATGCTTATCACAGAATTGAAATATGCCAATAATAGAGCGAACCTTTGTTTACCATTGAAATATTGTGATTTCACACAAGTTTATTTTAAAATGAAAAATGTTTTATGACTTGGTTCTCTCAGTAGTGGTTCTTGACACACGAGCTATTGCAGTGCGCTATGGTCTTTGTAATCTTGTACTGCTGTTACTAGCAGGAAATTCAAACATTTTTCTGATTATATATATTTTTTTCAGCCAGGCACCTTATATGCAGCACAGATTCAAAGACCTGAATTTACATGCCTCAGTATACTTAACCCAAACAGAGGGCCAGCCCCTGTTTACAGCTGCAATCTGTAACTTTGGAGAGATTGTCATAGGTAAATTTATAATAATTATTTATTTATAATACAATAATGATACGTGCTGGAATGGTGGAGAGCTTGTACTGTAGCTCGTAACTGCAAACAACTTGCAATTTTATGTTTTAAACAAAGATGGCGATAGAGAAGCAAAAGTTACAGATTGCAGCTTGAAAAGCATCTGTTTAGTTTTTACCTGGTTTTATTTACTGATTATAAATGGGTGCGTTATCTTACGGCTTCTCTCCCACAGAATTAGCAGAGAATATTTTACAGATAAAGACTCCTGAGATTGTGAAATTGTGATTTATGTTTTGCTTTTTCCCTCCCCTTCATGTCCCTCACTGGACTTCAATGTCTACAAAGCAAAAGACGTTTTTTGTAGTATCAAAGTAACATATTTATGGTTTTCTGGAAATGTACATCAAGGACATGATGAAAGGGCTCTTTTTCTATAGAAGAGTCTTAATGGATGTGTGGAAGACCTGTCCTGGCTCGTGTGTTAGGTGGCACTGGTTCATCGCTATAAACCTGGAGTTATTGCTCCAGACCTTTGTGCCTTTCCTGCTACTTTAACATCCTGCTCAAATAAACCACTGGGGCTATAAAAACAGTTAAGCCACTTTGTGGTGGCGGAATGCAGTGCCTGTAAATCTGGCAGCAGTCATTTTGCTTCTGAACCTGCTGTGACAGCATCCAGTGAGAGATTTATACTGTGATAATGACAACTTTTGTCAGGAATATTTAAATAGTTGACATTAGCCCACATAGATCCACTTTAGAGTTTGAGATCAGGAGGAATGCTACATTTACGAAACCCCCACACACAGTTGGCAAGAAGTACCAATGCTTCCAATATGTACCAATATGTCTTTCATAATGTTTCATAATGAGGGCTTAATTTCTTAGTTTCTTTCAGTTTTCTCGTCAAAGTCTGGAATTTTTTTTCAAAGATTTTTTCTCCTAAATATGTTTCTGTGTGTTAGGTGTGTTGTGTGTATGTGCTTGTTGTGTGTGTGTGACTTTACCTCCAATTTGCATGTCAGCATTATTTGTGAGTCTGAGTCAGACAGTTTTTAAATTGTGTAGTGTATGATAGGTACAGACTCATTTATGTAATTGTTTTACCCTTAAACTATAATTTATTACATATTACACATTTATTAAAAAATACTATATTTATAGTGTATAATGCCCCACAAACAAAATCTAAATTAGAGGTGGGACCAGCCTGTGGAAATTTACTGTGCAGGTTTAAGACAAAATAAAAATGGCAAACAAACCTAGTAAAACTAGCATGTTAGTAACATAATGGCTTTCCAATTATGCTTATGCTATTTTGCTAATTTGATACTTAACACCTGAACACACATTCTCTGCCATTACATTTCAGTCCAACATGCATGGACTGGTGTAGTGAGAAGAGAAAATCTCATCAGATGGTTTAACTGGAGGTGCACATATTTGATGGGAGAATTTTAGAATGATTAAATGGGGCATTCAAAATACAAGAGTTAGTCTTCAGCTACACCATTGTTTTAATCCCCATTCTTCACTCTACAGAATGCGCATATAAAAGTCGCAATCTAATTTGATTTACTAAGTGAAACTTGCTTATTTATTCAGTTTAATTTGTTGATAAGAGAATTCAAACATGGTGAGACTGTGCTTGAACTCGGTACAGCTCGGAGGCTGGATGAGATAATATGAAAACAAAAACAACAAAAGACAAAATTAATGTAATTAAAGTTGCATAAATGGGTAGTCAATTTAATGAAATATTTATTGAATTTTTAACTTTCAGAATTAATCTGCTCAAAACAGAAATCCCTTTAAAGGCCATTGTCAGCGCTGCAGGGGACGTTCAGATGATAAAATAACAAGGGAGGAGAGTACAGTGCCAGTTTCCATCACTCTCATGCCCTGATAAATTTGTTTGAATTTATCCATGAAAGTAAGACAATGATAAGGCAAGGAAGAAATCAAAGCCTGTTACAACTCCCCCTCATAGCATACAGACTCAGATTTGAGAAAAGCTTCATGCATTGTGCTGCCTGTAAAGGCAGATTTGGTTGCTGTTAAAAGTTATTTTCATCTTGCTAGTGCTAACGGCATAATGCAAATCGTGGAGGCACCACAATAAAACAGGTGATATCACATACAAACATTTGTATCGTGGCATGAGATACATTGACTAATAACAATGTCCATTTAGTGTGTTGCCCAAAGCCACGCCCAAAGCCACATCCTATCATTGTGTTCGGACAAAATACAATGATTGGACAAACATTTTATGGTCTGCGCCTTTTACAAAATAGATCAATATATGTTTTATATAAATATATTTAGACCACTTAGATATAATTAAATATATTTAGACAACAGCATAACGAAAAATATTTCTGGAAAAAATCCCTACGCTGCCTTGAAATACCTTTGTGTTCAGAAATACTTTCTGTTTCTATATTTTTGTCTTTCAGAATGTGTAAATTTGGTGAGCAAGTCTACAGCATGTTTAGTGCATAAAATGTAAACTTTTATTCAATCAATAAACATTTGACTGTGATGTAAATGAGAGGAAAATTTCACGGCCATAGAATGAAATTCTTCTTCACATCACGGGAAAGTGTTTAGAGTGGGAAGGTTTGCTTACGCTGAGTCTTTGCCCTGCCCTTCTCTTATGTCCGTCATGTGGTATTTTCTGTCTGCTGTGCATATAAACCAGTCATTAGTAGTTGAGCCTGAAACATTTCCTGCAATTGTTATTTTTGTCTGAATACATTCATGCTTTCTCTGTGTGGCATCAAATAGTCTGTGTAAACATGTTATTTTTGCTGCTTTGAAGCAGCTTCTGTACTGAGTACAAACTCTACTGAGTTAAACAGGCAAATGTATTCATAATATAATTGGCTCATAGGGACCCCCCCACACAGACCCCAACAAACACCACCATGGTACAGCAGAAATATCCCTGTTAACCAGTTGCTATGCCTTTCATACAAAAGCTGTCATCAGCTGTCATCACTTTCAGTTTCTGAATTTGTCTATGTTATAGACATTGCGAGTTTACAAACGCAAGCATAAAGCTTGTCAGCCCTTCATCTCACTTCCTGCCTTCATCTTCTCAGCATCACCTTTTGACCTCATAGAAAGTGTTTTTCTATAAATACCCTGACAGCTGGCTGGTGCGCTCTAATTAAGAATTGATCAGGCTGCGATTACCTCACAGGGTCTCTCTGGATCCCCACCAGAGCCATTTGGTTTATCTGTAGCTCCATACAAAGCTGGTAGGGAATTGATGCGGATTAGAAGGTGACACTGTAACCAAATGACATATATAGAGAGGTAAGACCTCCAGGCCATCAGTCATCACACACACAAAAAACCCTCTANCCAGAGCCATTTGGTTTATCTGTAGCTCCATACAAAGCTGGTAGGGAATTGATGCGGATTAGAAGGTGACACTGTAACCAAGTGACATATATAGAGAGGTAAGACCTCCAGGCCATCAGTCATCACACACACAAAAAACCCTCTATTTTTTATATGTCGGCTGCTGTCATTGAGTAGAGCCAGTAAGCCACAATCATGATCCTGCCCGTCTTAGCATTGAGGGTATTTTTTATATAGTTTTTAACCAGTTTTCTATTCGAGATCTTTGAAAGAAATGTGTCAGGTCAGATTGATTTATTGCTAGTGGACATGGATAAACCTGGTTGCTCTATAAAGGTGTCGAGAAAGCTTTCCAGAAGCTCGCCACACCATTGGACGTTGCTGTCAAAGTGGTAATTGACTGTCAATTGTAAACTCAAATACACCACAGAAGTCTGTGGGGTGGATGACTGATATATTGGTCTTAGGCTATACGGCAGTCACTTACAGTGGTGGGATGTCACACTTCACCTGGTCCATCTCTCTCTCACTTTCTGTCCTGGAATTAATACTCTTCATTTGGTTCAGACGTCTCTCTAAGGTTAATTACTTAGCTGGAGTATGAAGCAGTGATCTCGTCACGTTCCTTAATTAAGAATTGTCCCAGGTTTACTGGCTAATCCGGTTAGAACATATTACCTTTTACATCACGAACATTCATGCACTGGTACACATTTGTATTGATTTTTCAGAAACAGAAAGAAAATAAACCAGATCTGTTAAAGCGTAATAAAGACAAAGACCAGCAAAGACCGCCTCAACCTAAAGATCGAGCCAATGGTATAGATAAAGAAAAAACGGTAATATTTTCTTTACCGCTGTGGCTGGAAGGAATGTTGGTGAAGGAAGCAACAGGAGGTGAAGGGTAGACATAGTTGTTAGAAATAATAAAAAAGAGAGATTGGAGGGGCCAAAGATAGATATATCATTACAAGAGAATGAAGAAAGCAGAGAGAGAGAGAGAGAGAGAGAGAGAGAGTCTCATTAGAGTGTCTGGGAACTGCCACACACGTTTGTTTTTTAGAAAGGACACAGGTGAGAGTTCTTTTATGACCAGACTGTGTGATGTTACCTCTAGACAAGATTTTGGGCCTGGAGAAAGAGCTAATAGGTTGAGAACTGAGAGGAAATACATCATGAGTCGAGCTCTTCTCATAATGTTTGTTTCATGTTCAAATTATATAGAATGTGCTGAGGTCACAGTTACCATATTTAGAATTTCTTGCCATTCTATTTAAATCATATAAACTTGAATATTTGTTTACTTATCTGATCAGGTTTTAGGCATGAACTTAAGGCATGAACTTAAGCCATTCATAACATATGTTTGTTATCTTTTGTGCTGATACTTAGCCTCCAACTTATGTTGTTAGACATTAAAGTTGAGTGTGTGCTACTTTATCAGTATTTGTAGTTTATCAGGAAGAATCTTCTGTGTATATATAAACATATATAATATTGTTTACTTCTAATACTGTTTATACTGTTACCTGTTATATCAGGTTCTGATATATTTGGGTAAAATGTAATTTCCGCTTGCTTTCATTTTGCTCATCTTTCGTTTACTGTACATTTTAATGTTGAATTTCCCGAGTAGACTTGATAGATTATTTATTTGCAGAAATGTTATATTTACTTTTGAAGGACAAATTCAACCATGAAATGAAAGAGTATAATTGACAGTGAGCTGTTGACCAATAGCAAACCTGAATGCTCTGTGGAACACTGTTAATAGAAGTGTTTACTGTTCTGTCATGAGTCATGAGTTGTTTTCTCAGGGTAAAATTAAGAATGTTGATACTTATTGATTGGTTTGCTGCTTTTGCAAAATACAAAATGCTTTGGTGTTGATATTGAACTTTAAGGCTCTTTTGCTGGTGTTGTTTCTCTTTAGTCCAAAAATGCTGATTCAGCTTCTCTTTATTGATTTGAAATCTGTCATTTTGCTGCCATAATAGTATCAGTAATTTTTCCTGCCTAATTAAGGAAAAATCGTCCCCAGGTCAATATACCTGAACCTTCTGTACTTAACTCTGAAAGTAAGATCTGTGAATTCATTTTTCTCCAGTGTGTCATTTGGACAATTGTAGTACGATTGCAAATAGGGACATTTCGCATTCCGCTCGGCTCGTGTGCCGCGGCTTGGGGTGTGACTTTCTCTTTCTTCCAGGTTTCCTCTTCCCCTTTTCATGAGATTTAAAGTCAATACAAAATCCTCATAGATATAGCAGGGCCGCATTGAGGCTTTAGGAGATAGAGATCTGGATCTTTCATGGCTGTCTCTCCCAGGAAATGTGCATAGCGGAGTGAGGAAGAGGATGAAGAGAAAGAGGTGGGAGAACAAAAGCTTTTAGTGCCTCTGCTTTATTTTCGCCTCTTTCAGTGTAAACAATGAGATGAGGACAGCTTCCACTGCAGCTCAGCAAGAGATGAAAATGTGCTGTTTTTCCGCACTGTCCTCCATGAATTATTTCCGTGTCGTCCTGTGCCAGGTATAAATATTTACCTTTTTTAATAGAACGCAAAGTGCCGGGGGCTTAATTTATCACTGTGAATACTGTCATTATAAATGGTCTAATCAAAAAGCAATTATGAAGCATTATGAAATAATGTTCAAACTAATTATTACGGCACACTGTAATGAATGACAATTCGTGTAATGTAAAAACGGGACGGAGAGGGTTTGAGTAATTTGCGATGCTTCGTAGGATTGTAGTTTGTTCCTCTTTAAGGCGTTAAGTACAGTCTTGTACCTTTTTGTTCTATTTTCAAATGCTCGAATTTAAAAGTTTGTAATGTTGTGAACTGTTGTGAACTTTTGAAGGAAGAGATTTTGAATGGAAAACCAATAAATCTTATAAAGAGATCTATCAGTTTTGCACTCTGTATCTGAATGGCTTGAAATATAAATTATATTTAGATTATATAATAAATTATATATAACAAAGTCACGTAAGCTCTAAATCCACCAAAAACACTGGCATCAGGGTATGCACCAAAAATGCCTGTGACATTACTCTGTAATTTTCGCTTCTCATTTTCCTAAAGTTGAGCATTTCTTAGCATTTTGCTTCACACCGACTCAGATGATTTGGTTTGTGGATGTTTCCATACTTTTAAAAAGATAATTAAAATTAGTAATATTAAATGCAGCTCCTGGGCATTTTCCTTGCTTAGATGCATTACAAAGCTTTTTATAATAATTTGAGCTAAGTGGTTCTGTTTCCTTGAGGCGTAAAGGCTGTTCCAGAGGCTAGGTGCCCGAGGGGCCACTCTCATCATTAGAGCGCTATGGGAACTGACAACCCTTAGGTCAGTCTCTATGGTTGTGCTGGCAGTCTATGGAAGAACAACTGGCCATGTGGAGCTGTCACAGGCGCACATCTCACTTCCTGTGAGTCTGGGGTTTGTACTGGAACAATGGGTGGTTATGCAAAATGTTGTCACATTCCTATAGGACTTGCATTGGGGCTCTCTATTGCTTTAATTAACCAGTTAATGTTTCAGCAATGGAAATAACATTCTCCATCTTTGACTATATTTTCATGAGGATTCGCATTCGAAAAACCTACTTTGGATGCCTTGTGTGCGAATGCATTAGAAAGATTCACCTCTTGCCTAAAGCATGAAAACGATGCTTGTGGCCCAACAGTAGAAGTTTTGAAGGATTGAAAATAAGTAAAAAAAACAAAAAAACAAAGAAATGAGACAATCTCAATTTATGCACATAATCATAGGCGGTATTACACACAACTCTGCTTTGGGGAAATACGCACAGCTATTTGCATAAGTTCATATTGAGCAGATCCGAGCAGTGGAGCAGATTGACCTGAGTGGGAGTGGAAGTTCTCGCACCCACACTCCTCATGTTTAGATTTCCTCATACGTTTCAGCAGCTCTGTGAGATTGCTGGGAGGAACCCTGAAGGTGTCTCAGAAAGCGCCATTGAGGAGGAGGATCTGCTGTGCAACCCATCTGCCTGTTACCTCTGCCCAATATTCCCTTGGCGCAATTAGCTATTCATGTCATGCAGCCTCCCATTGTAGAGAGCAGAAATAGAGGAGCAGCAAATTGATACATAGATATGAACATAATTAGACAGATGTTAAACCGCATGCTAATCTCTGCAGGAAATAAAGAGTCTGATAGATCTAGACCAATGTGCCTCAGTCCAGGTCTTTAGGGTGCATCCTGTATTTAAAAGCTGAACTGTCTCATTTTTCATATACGCCGTAATTGGTGTTAAAATTTCTGAATCTATTTGTGACAATGTTATTTTTGATGTATAACAAATAGGGTTGATTTTGAAATTCAGATTTTTAACGTGGAGTTTAGCGCACTGTTATACACACAGAGCAGTAATATTTATCTCAAATACACTGTCTGACTGATATTAGGTAGATGTAACACACTTGAGAAAGTCATTGTACAGTACTGACTGAAACTGGATCAAAATGGATATGAATAGTAATTCATATTTTAGCTCTGTATCGAATTAAAAAGTAAATGGATTTAAATCTATTGAAGGCTTTCTTTACAAAACTGTTGTAAACTCCTTTCCTTTGAATAGTTCCTGTTGAATAGTTCCTGTTAAATAGTTCCTGTTGATTGGTTCTATAGGCTTCTTTCAACTCTGTGAAGGATTTATGTTTTTTTAAGATTACTGTAAGAATAAAAGTGTGATTTCTTGTCTCTCTTTATACAATCACAACTAATATATATATAATAAAAACAATAATGCTGATTTTAAATGTTCCATATATATTTCCTTTAAGAATGTGTTGGGTGGTGTTATATGGAAACTACATAACCAGGCACATGAAAAGACAGCCATGGCAGTAATAGTTACGAGGTCATTTTTTGCCTGAAATTAGTTTTTATTTCATACTGCTTTGTCTCGTCTTTCATTTGCAGTATTTACATCGTTGTCACTGTCTCACAAGCACATTCTGATCGTGAATGAGAGGAACTCAAAGTATCACAACATCAAAAACACTGACATTCTTTTATAAATATTTTACTCTCATTTTGTTGGAATTGAAGCTCATTCCAATTTCCTCAGTTTGTTTTGAAGATACCAGAATAACCTCCCAGCAAAAATAAATAAATAAAACCATTTGTGTGACAAGAACAAAACCCAAAGCAAATGGAAATTATCACAATAAAAACTCTCAAAGGTACAAACACACATTTACTGTTGGTACAGTGTAGGTCGTTGCAAGTGCAAGCACTGGCTTAAAATGGATATAGTAAAAGGACTAGTCACTATGGAAACGTAAAATGAAAAGGAAAACCCAAGGCTGATACACAGTCAGGGCAGGCAGACACTGTCGCTGTTCATTTAGAATTAAATGATGGCTAATCTTAATGTCTGGTAATACCATTGTTACCATGTTACTGATTAAAGATGTGAGTTGAGCTTTTGACAGTTTTCTTTAAGTGAAAGCCACTTTCATTACAGCCAATTTGAGCTTTTGCATGTGTGATACCCTACCACATGGTTATAGATTGTGACCAGCCTACCAATTTTATTTTGGCTGTGCTAATAAATAGCTTAGCACAACATAAACCCTTATGCAATTGTTGAATTTGCTTGGTCAAGTTTTAGTGCCTTTAAAATAGCATAGAGCCTTGTTTGTAAAAATGATTCTGTTTTGCTATTTTCAGCTATGCTCTCGAGATTAGATGCTCCAGCAGAAAAAGCCATTACGGGAAGCTAATTGTGAACCGTAAATGTCAGGTATGACTAATGCATGACCTGTGCAGAGAGACTGCAAGTGTCCCAGGTTGGCTTTCAACGCTCCAGTGGAAATGCATTTGCTAAGGACCACAACAAAACCAGCAGGTTTTGAGTGTATGAATCACAAGCTTTATGAAAGCAGAGGAGGTTTGCACTGAGCCAAACCTCTTTGGGGTTTGGGCTTATGCATCCAAAGTCCATTTTCTCGGAACAGTTAAATTTCTGTGAACCATGTTGTGTATTTCGCTACATATACAGGAATTTTAAACAATTCTATTCTATTTTGTTAGATCAACAAAAATGTGTATATAGGTTGGTGTGTTTGCATAAAAACTGCTTAATTATTTCAGGTGAGCTGTCAAAAATTGTAGCATGACCATCTTTTACCTGACTTTTCAGATCCTTAATTATGTAATTATACTTTTTCTGGTGGCCTATACAAAGTGTAATGGGTAATACAGCAGAGATATGAATTATGAATTTGCTGTGGAATGTTCAACAGTACACTTGTTTTTCACTTTAACTCATGTTTAATGCTTGTTTAATACAGCTCAGTGATTCAGTGGTTTCATTCATCCAACATGTAATTTCAGATTACTGGCAGTGAGCTGAATAGCTCTGTTAACCTTCCAAAAATGAAAAGAAATGTGCTTTTAATTAATTTTATCTAGTAACAATTTGCATTTTAGCGTCAATGTTAAACGTATCACACATGACTTTAATTGAGTTTAGTAATTACAGTCGCACGATGTGCCACCACAGATTTCATATTAAGTACAGTAAGTTGTTCATTACCGTAGCACTTCCTGGTGTACTTACAGTAAAACATTAACTCTATTAAGCAGATTTGTAATTTCTTGATGTTTGTCATAAATTTTTTTGTACCTAATAGGCCTCATACAGTACATGTAATTTGTATAGAATGAGGCTATTCAAGATTACCCTGT